>JAMKCH010048172.1:0-26196 GCA_023653785.1 Ophioderma brevispina
ATGGTCCACCTCAAGGATAGATGGTGGTTGTCCCCCATGTTGAATACGGAATATAGGAACCAAGATGGTAGCCGACACTACTGTTATATTACGGTACACAATGGCAATGTTATTAATACATGCACTGATAGGCCCACTTCGTGAAAATGAAAAGTTTAAATTTCCAAATCCTTGATAATAGAACAAAATCAATTTTGCTGGTATGATGGTGATGACAAATTATCCTGAAGTACAATGTCTGAATCCTGGTCTGAATGCTTTTGAATTGTGTCACAAAACGTGCTAGATACACTAAATTCTGGCAGGGTTGTCAACACATTGATTTTCCATGGCAGGAATTGCCACCGACTACCACCACCTCTTGCTATTTTTACTGTTTTTTATGGAATGTAAATACCCAAATTGTTTTCAAATTGTGGAAGTGATTTCAGTAAGGGTCTATTTTATTATGTCTGAATATTTTTTTGGCCATTGTGGCCCTTTAAATTGCGCTGATTATATTGGATGTGTGATCGATTGCCGTTTATAGGCTTCATTTTAGTCGGCAAATTCATTATGATACTTTGCATTAGACATACATGATTGTATGCCTATATGCATAATAATTAGGTGTTAGAAACTTATCACGTGTTGAATAATTTCCTGGTTCCAGTCGGTGAAATTCATGACAGAAAACATACAAATGTTACAAATAATACATAGAATCAAAGACGCCAAGTCATGGCATCGTTAGGAGAGTTAGGTATTATGACGTAAAAAAAATGACAACCCAAGTCGAAACATCTGTGAAAGTAGCAATTCATGAAAATATAAAGTTATTTAAAAAATCTTTCCATTGGAAAGTGTCCACATCATAAAAGTAGTAGCTATTTTTCAGAAAAAAAGTTGTTTTAATCTTAAAAAACAGTGCCTGATCACAAAATTCAGTTGATTTTTTGGTCAGTGAGGAAAGCTTTATTTTTTAAAGGTGAAATGAAAGATTCCACATGTGAGGTTTCCTTAAAGAGACATGAGATTTCCAGAAAGAAGCGCCCCCAATTTTTGTCGAACCCCATTTTTTTGCATATTTGGAATGCTTACCAATGTATTAGATCACACCTGAAATGATTAAGCCGAATACGCCGTCTTTATGTAGTAAGATGATGATTTAGTACTTTCTATCGTGCACGACAGGAATTCAAAGCACGGTGTTCTATGGGGACGATTACGATAGCAGGCAAGTTCAAAACAAGGTTTGCGGTTTTCTTTTGTACTTGTTTGTTCAATAAGCCTCCGAAACGTTCTCGGTAGGTGGTCTACAACCGATTCCGTGAAATTTGAGAGAAATTCGGATGAGTTTGGAGATGGGTCATGTGCCATGGGTCAAAGGTCAAATGTGGTCGAAAATTGCTTTAAACCTTGTCAATTGTGGTAGGATCATGAAACTTGGTAGGTGTGCTCAACATTCGGTGCCAAAAATTTTGAAGGTCATTTCAAGGTCATGTGGGGTCATTCAAGGTCAAATCCTTTAACATGTGGTAGGATGATGAAACTTGGTGGGTGTGGTCAATAATCAGTGCTGAAAATTTTGAAGGTCATTTCAAGGTCATGCTGGGTCATCCAAGGTCAAATCACTATGCATAGTTGTATGGTCATGAAACCTGGTGGGTGCAGTCAAGATTTTATGCCATTTTTTTTCAAGGTCATGTCTGGGTCATCTGAGGTCAATTCATTGCAAATGGTTGTATGGTCATGAAACTTGGTGGGTGCGGTCAATATTCAGTGCCAAAAATTTTGAAGGTCCCATTTCAAGGTCATGTGGGGGGTCAATCCAAGGTCAATCACTAAATGCCATAGTTTGTAATTGGTCATGAAAACCTGGATGGGCCTGCAGTCACATTTTATATGCCTTTTTTTTTTTTCAAGGTCAACCCAATTCTGGGTCTCCTGGGGTCATCTGAGGTCAATTCACTGCAAATAGTTTGTTTGGATCATGGAAACTTGGTGGGTGTGGGTCATATTCAGAGTGCTGAAAATGGTGTCAAGGTCAATGTGGGGCCCAAGGTCAAACAACTCAAATGGTTTGTATGTCAATGAACTTGTGTTATGTAGTACCTTTGTATACAGAATTTTTCAAGGTCAATCTGGGTCATCAAAGGTATTGAAACGGCTATGGTAGGAGCCTATCGGTTTTCCATCACAATCCTCCCTGTGAAATCTTTAAGTTATTTTACTTTTTTTTCTTCGCTTTTAAACTACCGCCACCCGAGCGGGGACCTTTTGGTGTTCAGAACCGCGTCTTTGTTTTCATTTGGAGCAAATCAAAATTCACTTTTTTTATGTTTTATATTGAAATATATCTTAATCGATGGAGCCAGAACTGTGGTAAAGACCAAATATGGGAAGACCGCATGAATTCAACTCCAGGTTGGTCTGCACCAAGGTCGGATTAAGCCCTTCCCCTGTTTACAATCACAGTGGATTCGTTGACTGTCAGTGAAGATTTCAGTAGGGGTCTTGCCATGGGATTGTTATTTATGTGCCGATGACTTTGCAACTGATGGCAGACAGTGAGAAGGCGTTGCAAGATAAATGGAGTAAGTGGCAGAGGGGGATGGAAGGCCAAAGGACTGAAGGTGGAATCCAATCCAAGACCGATAGTATTGGTTCGCACAAGGGAAAAGAAGGCCACAAATCAAGTGATAGAATGGTGTATAGACTTAACAAAGGTGAACAAATTCAAGTAACCGGAGTAAACTCTTAGTGAAGATGGAGGCTCATAGCATCAGTAAGAGCAAGAGTAACTGCAGCATGGGTAAGTGTAGAGACTGGCAGGTTTGTTTATTTGTTGACAAAAAATGCCAACGAGACTGAATGTCAAGTTTAATAACACCATCATCCGTCCCATTGGGGTTGGCGGTTTTACGGTGCCGAGTCATGGACAGTGGAGGAAGAGAAGAGAATTCCTGGAAATCACAGAAGATGAGGATGTTTAAATGAGATAAATCTGAGTCACAAATAATGGACAGAAAGAGAGATTGAGGATATCAGGCTAGAGAAGTAGGAGTGAATGATATCAAGAGAAGGTGGAGAGAGACCGAATGAGAGTGGGTACGGTCATTAATGAGGAGGGCCGGATGAAGTGCCCCCAGGCTAAGAAGTTATGACCATCTAAGGATGGATGGAAAGAGGCCCTAGATGCCGACCGGAGCGATAGGACAATGTAAAGCCTAGTGACAGGACAACTTCCAGGTAAGAAGCGGATGCAAGAGACGACATCCTATGGCGAAGTAAGACAAGCAGCCGACCCGTGGATCACACCCTGCAGATTCAGCGGTAGAACCCCAGGCGTGTAAGGAAGATAGAGAATTGAAATTATCTATGCGAATCGAAGTCACCATTATTTCACTTTTAAGAGCATCAATATGAACACTTCCTATGAACAATATGGATTGCGCCTTGAAAAACCTTGTGCCCCTTAAGTCCAATAGGAATCTGCAGGTTTGTTCTACAAAAGCTACGTGTTGATTTAGTGTCACTTGTGTCGTAAATTCTTGAAATTGTAGGATATAATTCATAAGATTCAGTGCAAAATCACACTTGCTGTGGATCAGCAGCTAAAAGTATCTTTTTCATCAAATAATGGTGGAATGATCTTCTGTTGTACAGATAATAGCAAGATTGTCAAATGTGGAATGTGACCTAATTGATATTTCTCCAATCTCATCTCAAGAAGGTGATTGAAATCAGGAATCAGGTTCTACCCACATATTACCCTAACGCGGCCGAGATGCCCAATGAGAGGCAAACAAAAACGTGGTACCGTTCGGAAAATGTTTCTCGTTGCATCTCTGGCCGTCAAAAGAACTATTTTTTTGTCGCGCAAATGACTCTCATTGGCTAATTGATTGGGCCGTCTTAACGGAAAAATGACGCGATGTTACTCGTAATTTGGACGTCGTTACGGAAAATGACGCGATGCTTCATCGTTGCCTTTGGGCCATTCTTTACGGGAAAATGACGCGATGTTCCTCGTTGCATTTGGGCCGTCATTCCCGAGAAATGAGGCGAGGATTTGCACTGCATTTCGGACGGTTTGCCCGCGAAGGCGCAAAATGCTTTTCATCAGGCGGGTGACACCTTGTACAAATGCCATAGACAATTTCGATTCGATGGTGATAGCGCCACCATTTTCGATAAGCTATTTCTTTAAGTATGCAAAAACGCATTCATGACGTAAACCGGAGCATGACGTAGCATACAAAGCGCCACGCAGGACTATGACGTAGCGTAATAGGGCCACTCACGACTGGCGACTATAAGCTACAAATTTCATGAGATCCAGTGGCAGTACGCATCCATTATTTATTATTTATTGATTTACCCTGTTTTTATTGCATTCGCACACGATGTTCCTCGTTGCATCGGGACGTCTTTCCGGTAAATGGCGCGAGTTTTCGTTGCACTGGGCCGTCTTTCGGGAAAATGACGCGATGTTTTTCGTAGGCCATCTGGGCGTCTTCCGGAAAGTGGCGCGATGTGTTTTGTTGCATCTGGGCCGTTATTGACTTTACGCACTTATTCCTGTGCGGGAAAACGGCCGAGATGCCATGAAAGGCAAACTTTGGCTCTCGTTGCATCTGGCCGTTAAAAATAAAATAGATGCCCTTTCGTTGCATTTGGGCGTCGGTCGGCAAAACGACCCGGGATCCGGAGTTAGGGGTTAATCAGAGCCATGAGGGGTCCCGGGGAGACCGAGGACATTTATTTGATAATGGCGGCCTGTGATCGGAGATGAAGACCCAAGCTTTGAGGTGCAGGTCTGTGATAAATGAGGGTCCAAGCCTTTATTGAGGAGGCAGGGCTGTATCCCTGGTTTACCTACATGTAGTTACATAATAACATGCTGCCCTTGCCCCAAAATACACAACTGCTGCTTCTGTTCAGAAAGTTGTAAAGCCACATTTCAATGGGTCAAATTGGATGTTTCCACTGAGATACAAAGTAAAAGAATGCTTTCCCAGGGTTAGCACATGTGCAATCTTCCAAACAGCAACTCGCCTATTTTAAAAAGTGCATTGACAGCAATTGGGTAAATCATGAATAAAGATGTTGCTACACAGAGCCAGCAGTTTATTTTCACATGCATGGACCAAAAGTCCGGACAATTGACAGGTTTCCAGTTGGGTAGAATTGTATGGCTAGGACTAAGTTTGATCGTTCCTAAAAAAGGGCTTATTTTAGTGCAAGGTTAGGATTTGGGGAGTATGGATCTTGATGTTAAAGTTTTGGGAATAGGGTCATGTATACAAGTCAAAAATGCATGTGTGCAACTGTCCAAAAATGCAGTGTTCAGGAACATATTCTAAAAGCAGATGAGGTTGATCATGTAGTGCTGAATTGAGCTCATCAACTGTGCGAAAAGGGATTGAGACGTTTAGTTCAATAGTTGTCTTTAACGGTGCCACCAAGAGATTCTCATATCAGGTTGGGTCCCTATAAAAAAAATATTTCTTGACTTACACCAATCACAAATACCACAACTTTCATTGCGTTTGCACTCATAGGACATCAACACCACAAAATGTGAGTGTGTTATATTGTGGTAAATGTTAGAGATAATATAACTATACCAAAGTTATGAGTAAACTCATTATGTACACTTAATAAAATGTAACAAACAAACTGCCATAGGTCATAATGTACCCACATTGGTATGTCAATGAGAAGATCACATACAAAAATACCACAAAATATTGTAGATTCAATTACCATATACCACAAAATACCACAATCTTACACTGTGTGGTATTTTGCAGTCTTAGAGCCTTGTTCTAAATAAATGGAGCAAATACAAAATTCAGCCTTTGTCTCAAATATAAATGTAAGCAATTCAGAATCACCTATTGTTTTCACTTTAAGACATTTCTGTAGTGAAATAAAAGCTAAGGAACCTTTTGAGCATCTAAAATATATGATATCACTCATTAGCATCTTTAAAAGATACGGAAAATTTCTGAGAATAACTCGGAATAACAAAGGCAAGTTAGACCTTATTGGTTCATAGTTGTCTTTAAAGGACAGGAAAATTTCTGAGAATACTCGGAATAGACAAGGCAATTGAGACGTTATTGGTTCATAGTGTCCTTTGAGACACGGAAAATTTCTGAGAATACTCGGAATAGACAAGGCAATGCGAAGACGTTATTGGTTTCAGAGTTGTCTTAAAGAGACACAGGAAAATTTCTGAGATTACTCGGACTGACAAGGCAATTGAGACGTTATTGGTTCATAGTGTCTTGTAAAAGAGACACAGGAAAATTTCTGAGAATACTCGGAATAGACAAGGCAAGTGGAGACGTAATGGTTTCAGTAGTGTCTTTATTGAGACACAGGAAAATTTCTGAGAATACTCGGAATAGACAAGGCAATTGAGACGGTATTGGTTCATAGTGTCTTTAAAGAGACACAGGAAAATTTCTGAGAATAAAATGTTTCAAATGTTTATTGAACAATGTAGAAAAGAAAACCCCAAAGTTTTGAACTTGCCTGCTGTCCAAATCAGTCTTTAGATGATGTGACATCAACGTTTATCCACAAAGGCAAGAGATTGGCCTCTCGATATACTTGAATAAACCACTACATTCTTCAGTGGCCTTCCTGTATGATAACCCTATCATGACTAAAACGCACTGAGCTGAGGCTAGCAAAATGCACTAAGTCCAAAAAGATGTGATGAAGTCATCGTACGAACACACATATGGACAAGAAATCGCTGGCCAGGCCAGCGACACCCTCGTGGCTAGCCATTCCTGCTTGTGGGACTGGTGCCTCAGGTTCGAATCCCCACCCAAGATGTTCCTAACCCTAACACAGTTCTCGTTCTCGAGAGGAAGGAGAGGGGTAAAGTGTAAACATTCTAAAAATTCACACAAACCTGGTTTCAAAAAATCAGAGGTGCATTTTTGTGGAAATGTCCTCATGTCTTATAAACAGTTTACCACTTCACAGAAATTTGTCAAAGGTGTTGAAAACATGTTGAAACCAACAATAAACCCTTGAATATGAAAGCTTGATTTATGTCCTGCAGACATATGTGCTTCTCAATTTTCATGAACACAAATTGAACATGATTTTACAAATATTGCAACATGGTATGTGAAAATGAGGTAGTGCAGTTGATTTTATGACTGATGGCACAAAATGTGAAAACGAAAACTTTTGTAAACTTTTTTGTAAAAGTGTGTTTTAAGTCATGGTACTATTTACTTTTATTAAAACAAAGGAAAACTAGCATGCTTATTTTGGATTTGAGCTGCTGTGCAGTGTATACATTGTCAAAAATTTAAGAAAAAAAAATTAAAAAAAAAACTTGTGGTATAAGGACTATCGAAACAGTTCATGGAAAAAGACTTTTGTTTTGTTTTCAATGTGTGTCGGTTTTAGTAGAAATGAAAACCAAACTTTTTACCAAAGTATATTTTTTAAGTTTCGCATGTACGAATTTGTAACAAGGTCTTTACATGTACGTCAGCTAAGACTAAGAGATTGTGCTTGACTATAGAATGTCAGGCCATGTGAAAATTACATGGAGATTTTATTTACACCTCCACACCATTGCAGAATTAAAGCACACTTGGGGCAGATAATATAAGGCATGCAAAACCAAAGATCTTAAACCAAGATGACATCAACATAAGCATGTTGAATAAAGTGGACAAAATGCAAAGAGAAAAAAGATTCTTGCAAAGGCGAGTGATTTTCAAGACATTTGTGGAATCGTTGGTTGGTTTGTCCTGCAGGCTCCAAAATAACCTAAGGCAATTTGCCTTTGGGTGCCCCTACCATTTGCCTAGGTTGCCTAAAAAATTTGCTATCCTTTAACATGTAATGCCTTGGTGGCCTTATAATCTTATTTGGGGCCGGTCCTGAAAAATTTGAAGGGGAGGAAACCAAATCAGATTATTGACTGGACAACCTCCATAAGTATTTTTCAGGGCCAAAATGTTTGAAGTTTTTGTTCTTAAAGGAAATATCGGTGATTTGCTAAATCAGAAAATCAAAAAAAATCATCAAAAATTTCAGATTTTTCATTCTGTAACACATAGGTATCTACAAATATGGCCATGTGTCTTAAATTGGAGAGTACTTGACATTCTCTTAAAAAAAATGAAACATTTAGTTGTTTTTAGGAAGATGAGCACCTACAGCTTTTATTAATTATTTAACGCCATGTTCTTTGTTAATTATTTATGATTAATTATGCCAACAAGCATGCGGGTGGCGGATGTTGGGACACGGATATGGGACACGGACCCAGAAACTCTATTGGAACCCAAGTGTGATGAGAAACTTATAAAAACATTATTTTAATTATTATTGATGGAGAGGATATTTTTTTTATGTACACTCATTAAAAAAAAAAAAAAAAAAAACATGAAAAAGGTAAGAATATAACTGGCATTATTGAATTACTAAGCCCAAAATAACAAGCTGCAAGTGGTTTCCCATAGACCTCTGTGTAAAAATATAGCATACACTAATATTTGTGTTATTTAAAATGATATCTAAATGGCCAAAAAGATCAAAAACAAGATTCAAAAAATTGTATGGCATCAAATGTACATTAGTTTAAGCACATGAATGAACTAATTTTAACAGTAGTAAATATAAAATTGCATAATTAGCGTTTTTGTACGAAGGCTAGTTAAGTCGCCTTTGTAGCACACGTAAGGATTCACTACAAAATATATATTGTCTGAAAGCTCTTTTAGTGTTCTTTTCAATGTTATGGGTCCCCAGAGCATAGATTCTCTCTGAAAGGAAATAAATTTACAGGGCAACCCCTTTTTTATAGGAAATACTTGGTACACTGTATAATATCTACTGGTACACCCTGAATATGTGAGTTTGTGTTGATGCCATTGTAACTAAGCTTTCCAAAATGTATGCTTTGGTACAGTTACGATGTTGGCAGAAACAAGGTTTTTGTACAAAACTTGGAAAGAGTTGATGATTCTCCACTATCACCTACATCTCCTAGTACGTTCCCAATCAAGCCTGACTTAATGCCTTATCATTTTCTACGCTATCTTAGCAAAATCCCTACGATACCCACTGTAAAATTTGGCAACCACTGAGTGCGCACACGTCAGGGGCCAATGATATAGCAACACTGACTTCTCATTTTGCTACGCTCATAGGCAAGTTGTGGGTGCTCTTATGTTGCCTTGCAGAAGTTTGAAATTTTCAGCGGATTTATAGCTTTACTCACCTATCTACCAGGTAACTACGTGTTCTACGACATTTTCTGACATTTTGGTTCGGGTTGTGCTTCAGCCCATCCCAATTGTTGCAAAACTGCGTTCGTTTAGGTTGAGTCAGTGTGTGTACTTTCCGCAAAAAGATGGCGGTAGTTCACACGTGTATTACAAATGTGGCTCGGGTAGACCCCTTCGAGTAATTCCCACATTCATCTCGCGCTTGAGTTGGGGAGCTTAGTGTGCTAGATGGTTCCTGAGTATTTTATCTCACTTTTCATCGGCTACTTTGATGTTTTTCCCGGTCAACTTTCACCCGCTATTTCTACGGTAATGTACCGGTCCGGAAAAAACATTAAAGGTTATAGTCAGCCATCTGCGGACGAAAGTTCACAACTCGGGTTCTGCATCGAAAAACATGGATCGGACCATCTGCTTCAATGTGCACCGGGGCGGTGTTTGAGCCCCAACCGCTGCCGCGCATAGACTTACGGGTCTGCGGGTCAGTATATTGGTCTTCCCGTCACCGGGGGACCCATACCGTTATTACGGCCGGCCTTACCGTTCACGGGATTACTTAGACTGGTGACTCTTGTTTCAGCGGCCCATTTTGAAATTTTACCGGTGGAATTTTTACCGCATAGACCCATTTGTTCTGAAATAAACATACGGCAGGTGCGATACGGCAAGTTTCGTTCATATTTTCAAACATGACCGAAAAGGAAGTACGTGCTTTTTGTCTGCCCTGAACTTTTGTTCGCAGAGAACTTAGTAATCACTTTTCTGTCTGTCTGTTGTCCGTCTGTCTGTCTGTCTGCTGTCTGTCGTCTTCTGTCATGTCATGGCTGTCTGACTGACGTCCGTGTTCACGGGCTTGGGTACGATGATCTGGAGTTCCGTAAGGGCTATGATGATGTGAACTTGGGGAAAGAAGCGGGGGGTCAACGAGTTCTCGACCTGATTAGATTTTGGGCGTAAAAATATGCTAAATAAGTATCTAATTGCATTAATTACCGAAAATTTTCCCCGCCAAGGCTTGTGTAAAAGTTTTCTGGAGTTCCGTACGGGTGACGACGATGTAACTTGGTGGAACGGGAGGCGGCTGGAGCGGTTCTCGAAACTGCATAGATTTCGGGCGTATTCGGGCAAATTAAGTATTGAAAAATGATGAGCTAATTAATATGCAAAAAAACAGCGTAATTTGCTGTTATAAATTGAAACGGTACATTGGATACCGAAAATTCCTTCACTTGCAGAGGAGGCTTCTCATGGTGCGCATCTTTTTACAATTTGAGGTAGTGTGTTACAAGCGGCTTAGGTATGCAAAAGAGCTAATTAAATATGCGTAATAAGGTATCTCTGAAAAAGTACATCGGATAGGCAAAATTCCTTCGCGGCATGAAAGAACTATGCCAGGATCTTTTGGGGAAATCAAAAATTGGGTCAAAGTGCATGTGGCCGAGTAAAGGGGCCATTTTTTGATGGCAATTGATCTAATAAATATGCGTAATTGCTGTCTCGCATAAATGGTACATTGGATATATGCAAAATTCCGTCGCTACATGAGACTACTATATGGAACATTTTTGTGTGAAAATAATGTGGTTTTCAAAAGCATGTGGGCATTAAAGGGCATTCTTTGATATTTTAAAAATTGAAAACCTAATGCTAACTGCTTGGTCCATTTCAACCAAATTTCTCCGGTTGTCAATGGTCAGTGTGAATACTACACCTTCAAAATGAATTTGATTCAGGAGTTTAGTACCTTACAATAAATGACGGTCAGCATGTTGTTTATTTGGCAGTATATGGTGTGTGTGATTGGTGGGACAAAACAGGTGTACAAAACAAGGAAGACTTATCAAAAGGGGGGGAGTACACCACAACAAAGGTTAATTAACATTAATATTCTAGTAGATAGTGCCCATGTTTTCATTGAAATGGTTTTTCTACTTCTGGTCAGTCTTTTGGGGTGCAGACTGTTTACATTGCTTGGGAAAATTGTGTGAAAATCGCACAATTGTGCATTCGCCACTTTCTGGAACCCGTAGTGACCAAAATGTGGTGGTCACATGATTTTTGCAAAAATAGTGTTGCCCAATTGAATAAATTTTCATATTTTACTAAATTTAGTGAATTTTAGGGATGTTTTGGATGAATTTTCATGATTAATATATCTACATGGAAATGTTGTGGCCCTGGGGTTGGTGTTTCAAATGAAAGCGAGCAAAAAGAAAATACTATAAATGCCAACCCGGGGGTGCTACTCTAACATCTCTTGGTTATGATTAGGTTGGGGACATTTCAAGATTAATATCTCCAAACGGAAGATGTTGTGACTCTATGGTGGTATCAAATGAAAGAGGGGAAAGAGTGAGAAGTATAGAATACTCTAAATGCAAAAACCCGGGGGTGTGCTACTCTAAACATCTCTTACTTGTGATCATGTGGGGACTTTTCAAGATTAATATCTCCACAATGGAAAATGTGTGACCCCTAGGGTGGTGGTGTCAACTGAAAGAGTGAGAGGTTATAGATAATATCAAATGGCCAACCCGGGGGTGCTACTCCTAAACACTTAGTTATGCTCTTGTGCAGGAATTTTATGATTAATATCTCCAAAATGGAAAATGTTGTGACCACTGGGGTGGTGTAAATGACAAGGAGCAGGAAGTAAAGAAACTATAAATGCCAAAACCAGGGGTTGCTTACTCCTAAACATCTCTGACTTATGCTCGTGGGGGTGTGGGGGGGTTTGGGTTTCACCTTGAAAGATGAATATCTCCACAATGGGTGGTGTAAAATGAAATAGTGGGAAGTAAAATAGTTAAGAAATTGGAGATTAGCTGGTTGCACAAAACTTGTTGGTGAAACCTGGACCGCCACAGTGCAATTTGGTGTGCTGCTTTTGTCTACAATTAATCGCGAAAGCAGGCGACGACACTTGTTGTTTCGAGAACCGACCTGGTCTATGGGAGTAGGACTCAACCGCGATTTTCTTCGGTTTCCCCTGTTTGCGGGGCCCACTACCGTTTTGTCAGGCCGAGCTTACCGCTCTTATGGGGGATTTTTGGCCGGGACACTTTTCCGGCGGCCATTTTATTTTTTGACGACGATATTTTACCGTTAAACAGGCCTTGGCTCCGAATCTAAAACATCGGCGGTTCGCCTAATATAACAAATTTCATTCCATATTTCAACATTCACCCCGAAACCGGAAGTACGTGCTTTCTATGGGAGTAGGCTTCTTGCTTTTGTTTTTTCCAGCGTTTTTGAGCGGGACATTAACGGTTCAACTCGGGTGGTTTTGGCTAGGGATGGACTCAATTGTATGCGAGGCTAGCTGTACTTAAGGAGATCTCCCTGGTTATGGTTCGATAAGTTCCTAACCGTCTTGAGTTCTCTCCTCTTTTTTCTTTTGTCTGTTCCCAAGATAAACATGGATTTTCGACTCAGAGAACGAGAAGGAGCCCAGCAACCCAGTGTAGCCGGTAGCAGCCAGGATTAGCAGCCGTCAAGAGCCGCATCTGTGCCGAGGTTTCCGGATTTCCTTACGCTTACGCCGCCAGGCGAGTGCCGCACCGCCCACCGGAGTACCACGCTCTCCACCGTCGGAAGACACGTGGTCACCGCGGAGACCGTTCGGGAAGCCGAGACCACCGCAGATCACCGCAGGAGCCGCGCGGGGAGCCGTGGACGCAGCCGAGCATACACCGCAAGAGCCGTTCCGGAAGCCGTCGGACAGCATCGGGATCACCGCACAGAGACGTTTACGGGGGTCCGAGCCGGTCGCGGGCTGATCACCGCAAGACGGCCGTTCCGCGAAGCCGTGTGGTAGCCGTCGGGAATCACCGCAAGAGCCTTTCCGGGAGACGAACCGCCGACGGGATCACCGCAAGAAGAGCCGTTCGGGGAGCCGTTGGGGACCGCCGTCGGGAGTCCACCGCAAGAAAGCCGTCCCGGGAGCCGAATCGACGAGCCGGAACCGCCGCTGGGATCACCGCAGGACCAGCCGCCGAGCTAACGACTCTCCACCGCCGGATGGATATTGGTCTCCCGTCAGCGGGGGCCCCACTACCGTAATTACGGACGGGCTACCGTTCACGGGGATAATTAGAAACGGATATCGGTCTTACCGTCATCGGGGGCCCCACGGGCCCAAAAAGCAACGGCTAGGACAGGACGGAATAACAGAAGGCGCCAGGGATAACCGCAGGGCACGGGATCACCGCATGCACCGGGATCACCGCAAGCCGCCGGGGTCACCGCAAGCACCGGGATAACGCAAGCGCGGAGATCACCGCAAGCGCCGAGATCCACCGGCAGCGCCGGGATCACCGCAAGCGCCCGGGATCACCCCCAGCGCCGGGATCAACCCCAAGCGCCGGTGTCACCGCAAGCGCCGGGATTACCGCAAAGCGCCGGGATCACCGCAAGCGCGGGATCACCGCAAGACCGGGATCACCGCAAGCGCCGGGATCACCGCAAGCGCGGGATCACCGCAATAAGCGCCGGGATCACCGCAAGAGTCGGGATCACCGCAAGCGCCGGGTCATCGCAAGCTCGGGATCACCGCAAGCCGGGATAACCGCGAGCACCGGGATCACAAGCGACGGGATCACCCGCAGGTGTCGGGATTCACCGCAAGCCCCGGCCCATCACCCGCAAGTACCGGGGATCACCGCAAGCGCGGGATCACCGCAAGCGTAGGGATCACCGCAAGCACCGGGCATCACCGCCACGCTCCGGGATCACCGCAAGCCGGGATCCCCGCGAGCGCCGGGATCACCACGAGCACCGGCATCACCGCAAGCACCGGAATCACAGCAAGCACCGGCACACAGTGCGTTCACGCAGACAAGATCACCAATTGGATCTACGCAGCTGCCGTTCTCGGAGCTGTGGTAACAGCAGCTACCGTCCGGATTACCGGAGGAGCCACTCCTTGAGCCGTGGCCGACGCAGCCGCAAGGATATTTCCGACGGGATAGCCGAGACCACATCCAGAGTAACTCACCCCGCGACCCAAGCCGCGGACTTCCGAGACCCATCGTTACCGCCGGGGATCAGCGCGATCGCCGGGGCGCCGTCGGATAAGCCGGGAACTTTCAGGGCAGGCCACCGACCCAACGCAGCCAGCGAGGACGCGTTAGAGTCCACCACAGCGCCGTCCGCATGGGAACAATCTGGGTCCAGGCCAAGGTTCCTGAACGCCGAGTTTTTGTTTTACCCGACGAGTGGGTGGTCATGGCGGCCACCGGGACAGGAATTCTGCGGCGTTCAACCATCTCACGCACGCCTCCCTCCACGGACCACCGTAAAGTAATCGATCAAGCCAGGAGAAACCTCACAGAGGATCCAATCAAGGCCGGAGGTCGATAGGATCATCCACCGGGAGAAGATCCGACAACTACGGGAGTCGTTCACCGTAGATACCAGAGCCCGTCAAGTGGCGGCTTCGTTCCTTTAGCAGTTTGTGCTAGAGAGGGGAACCCCAGATCCGTGGGCCTGAACCGTCACCAGAGAGTGACGAGCTGGGAGAAGCTACTTCAGGGGGGGTAACAAGCCAGGAAGCGGCGGACGTACGTTCCACTCTTATCTCCCTTCAGGACGCTCTGCGAACACGCCACCGGGAAGAACCAACCAGAAGGAACGCCTCTACGGGCCCCACCATGGGACAGAAAAAGGGGGCCGAATTGGGCGGCCGGGAAACCTGGCTTGGGATGGTATGCGACTTCTATTGAACGCATGTCATCCTCACCTTCGCCCACATGATGAACTAATGTCTAGACCCTGTCAGTTTGCAGATGAGTGCAGGGGAAAGCAAGCAACGTTCACTATATACACTCGGGGCCCTACCCTAGCGTTCTGCGGGGGGACACTGCTGCAGGCTATCGCAAGTAACTCGCCTACTGCGGAAAGTGAGTGGCCCTTCGCCCTCAACCTCCTGACCCCGCGGCAGTTCCTGGAGACGCCTACAGGAGCTGACCTCGTCGGGGGACAGTTCAGATGCCTACGCGAGGAGGATGTCGCTAACAGGAAGGCCCTAGGCAGACTGCGAATGCCAGAAGAAGAAGAGGCGGGCCGGCTAGACAGGGGGCCCCTCAGCAGCAGCAGCGGCTGCAGCACCGCAGACTTTTCGTGTCAGAATCCAAGAGTAACAAGGGTCAATCTCCCAGAGAGAGGAAGCAAGGATACCGACGCAAGAGCAGCGACGCCGGTGGATGCACAAGGGCGATCGAGCAGGAGGGGGTGGGGGGTCCCGATTGCTGCTTCTCCCCCCCTAGAGGATGGTGACGGTCTCAGACTAAGAAACCTCCCCTTGCCGTGGGGGGGGGGGGCCTGTTGGGATACTTCATACCCGTTGGAGGACGGTGGACTTCGAACTCATGGGTTCTGCAGCCACACGAGAGAGATGGTGCCCCCGAAGGATCGTAAAAAAAAAAAGACGGCAAGCAAGCCCTTCCCAAGAGGTCGAGAGATGCTCAGAAGGGCGGCGCCCTTCGGGCACCGCCCTGAGCCATGCATTCACCTCAGCGCTTTGTCTCTCGCTCAGGAAATCCGACGAGTGGGGCCCGATCCTCAACACGAAAGCGCTCAGCAGTTCTTCAAGTCAAGCCTCTTCAAGATGGGGAGCCTATCAGCAGCTCTCAAGGGAATAATCGGAGCCAGGGGAGCATCCACTCTTGACTTAAAAGGATGCTTACTTCCACGCTCCGATACATCCGTCACATAGGAAGTGGCTCAGTTTCCTATTCAACCGCTCGTTCTATCACTGCCAGTGCCTGCCGTTCGGATTATCGACAGTAGTCCTGCACAATTCACAGGATAGTGAAGATTGTAGCAATGTTCCTCGGGCGGAGAAGCCACTCGCCTTCGCCTTAGGCCTTCCAGGGAACGCCTTCAACACTCCTTCGCGGAGCTTTGACTTTTAAAGGGCGACACTGATCTTCAAACGGGGAAAAAGCGTTTCCGACCGCCCCGAGCGCATCGCTCACGACGCAGTGCCACCCGGGATCTTCATGAAACCCAATTGACTAATGGGCTTCTCAGCCAGTATGACAACGGTGATACCACGCCGCAGACGTGCGCATGCAAGTCGTAAGTCTAGCTGCTCGTCGAACGCGGTTCAACATTCGCCGAGACCGGAGGGCTCAAGAGAACTTCCATGACGTCCACCCGCCAGAAGGCGATAGGTGGTGCGGCATCTGACGGGATTAATATCGCCGGGAAAACTACTCACATCAAGACCATCATCTTCATTCCAGGACGGACGCAAGCTAGAGCGTTGGGAACCCACGTAGGGACATCGCTGTCTGGGACTTGGTGGACAAGGAAGTTTGACGAAAGCATCAAATTACTCAAGTTGGAGATGTGGGCTGTTTATTGAGCCGAGGCTGAATCTCCATCTGGTCAAGGGGGGTCACGTCCTAGCCCGGTGAGACAACATGCCGGTCGTCCCCTACTTAACAAGCAGGGGGATCCGGGAGTCGCATCCTTTGCCTACAGACGGTCCTGGAGTGGCGTCTCCGTCATCAGACCACCCTGACGGCCATCCTCTTCCCGGGGAAGACAAACACCCTGGCAGTACTGTCGAGGAGACAGGCCGGGAGAAGACAGGACCTTCGAGGTCCGGGGGTCGGTCAGTGGAGTAGGAACCTCATCCCATATGCAGAATGGCTCCTACGGGCTGGATCACCCCTACGTGACCTGTTCGCAAGCCGCCCCAACGCCCAGCTCCGACATTAAGGCTCGTGGACCAAGGCTCCAACGGATATTGGTCCCCTTCCCGTCAGAGGGTGCCCAGCCCGTTATTACAGTCGGGCCTTACCGTTCACAGGAATACTTACATTGATAAAACTTGCTCCAGCGGCAATCACCCTAGCCGCCACCCACCAATCTGACTGGAGAGGCAAGGAGACGACAACAAGGAGGATTTATAATTCCAGACTGTCAAGCACCGGTACGGGGGCAGGAATCGCCAAGTGGACCCGCGGCGAGCAAATCTTCAGCAATCATCTGGGATTGGGCGGAGGCATCATCGGAGCATCACCGTGTCTAGATCGCCAGCGCTTCATGATCGCATCAAGGGAATGCTGCAAGATAAAAAATAAGGGCCAGGAATCTTTCTTTTTTATCAACGTCTCTCTTACCCTCTCATTCCATACCAGCTAAGCGCAATCTACCCTGCATCCAAACCCCCTTGTTTCATACCTGTATCATACCACTCACGCCCCATTTCTCATCTTTCTCCTTTTCAACCTCGACACAGTGCTCACCCTTTTCCCCACCAAATTCCGTCCCCCCCTCGTTCAACGCTTGCATATGCCCCCCAACCCGGTTTTAACATTACATTGCATTTCCCTGCTTGTGCCACCCACCCTTCCCCCGCAACCCCTATCCACCCCTACTCACCCACCCTATTCTTACCCCACCTCTTACGTATAGCCAGCCTAACCTCCTCATGCCCAACCCACTGTTCCCATTTCGACCCTTCTCTTTACCTTCCCTCCATCCAACATTCCTTAATAGATTACCATCCATACCCCAGCCTGTTCACTTGGAGCTCACCTACCCACTCTGCTGACCGCTACCACGTCACTTTCAATTCCGTACAGTTAATTTTCCATACCCAACCCCCACGTCTCCTTACCTCCCTACTTCATATACCTGTTCACACCCACACGCTACCGCTCTTTGCTTCCCACCGTTTTACTCCCTTCCGATCGATCTCTAGTGCCAACTCCAGCTTGGGACCTGTCATCAGTCCTCCAGCATCGCTACAGTCCTCCATAGGAGCCTCTTCTCCAGCGTCCTTTAGCGTACACCACCAATAGACTCTCTTCCATGTCGCCGCAGCATCAGGGAGAGGAGTATCGGACACCCTGATTTGCCTATACAGAGAATCAACTCACCTTCACAGGGAACGCCCTCGTCTCTTCCCCTATCAGCCTGCCTGGCCAAGAATCATCTCTCATCTCACTCCATAGCCGATCATCCTCCCAGATCTCCTACAAGCTTCAGGTTCACGCGATGAAAGGACCCTGGTGTCCATTTAGAGCCTTGAAGTTTTCGCTCAGCAAGACTCAACGCTATAGGGGGGGGGCTCACGACCCACTACTTTCTCACAACTCAGAAGCTGTCTCGCCCGGCCTCCAAGATGAACTGACTCTCAAATGACTGACCTCTTTGTACAGTGTCTATGGAAAGTGTTTACCCATTCGCCCCCTCAAACATGCCTCTGCACCTATCTTGCCCCCTCCCCCATTTGCAAGATTATTACAACAAACCAGTTTGGGTGATTTGATGTGGGTCAGTCATGGGTTTTCCATGACCCACTACGACCTAACCTTGTCCTTTAATTCACACATAAATCAGAAATCACTCCTGCATTGGAGTTATTCTTTATGCTCCAGTATTTCGAATAAGAAAATGCCTTAGAACATTCAAAATTTTAGCATTTTTCATCAGATTTTGCTATTATGTCTAATGGGGATGTCTTGGCTGCTGCCTATTGCTATTATTGCTTTGAGGAAAAATTAAATCCATCCCATTTGTATTAATAACTGAACATTTGCTAGTACAATGGCAAATGCACAAATTTATCAAACATAACAAATATATGTAGAAGAATGCAATAGCGGTTTGTGTTTTTGTGGCTTTGGTTAAACAAACACAAACCTACTGTAGTATAGTTGCATTGTACGCTTGATTGAACTCCCGAGTGATTATACCTAAACTAATATCATATGAGATTGAACTGTTGACCCATATCTTTAGTTTTTTTGGTAACATTTAACTAAACTAAGGGTAGCTCGTGCTGCTTAGGCTTAATGACATTGACAGTACTGAGCAAAGTAGTAGTGATAATACGTGATAAAAAAGAATTATTTTATAATAGTTTTATTTTACATTATTCCTGTACCAAAGTCATTTTAAACACACAGGCACTACTACGTCTTCATTTGGTTCAAGCAGGGGGCTTTTTAATTAGCTTTGCCAGCGATTTTTACCCTAGGTCCCCAACTTTTTGCGGCCCGGTGAGAAAAAATGTGAATATATTAAAAAAAACAAAAAACATAACACATAAAATATTTCTGTCATTATTGGTAGATACATATTACCTGACATAAAAATTTGAGACTAGTTCCCCAAATTTTCACAGGAGGGGAACAAAGTGCCCTTATAAAAAAACTATTTTCCCCCATCACATGGAAATATTTCAATTTGAGGGTACTTTTTTCCCTGCATTGGTATCTTGCATCGCCCGTTGCCTCACGGTGATTGATCTGACCCCCATCACTAAACCGACCTCTGACCCTGCATCGATGATAATCTTCTGCTCTATATTTGCATGTGTTACATTTCACCGCTGGGCAATTTCCCGTTGAAATTTGTTTACTCAAAATGAGAAATTTCGAAATTTGTGGGAGAGAGCCGCGATTGATTGAACCATGACTAGGGCTAGGCTAAGGCTTGAGTTGCGGTGGTGGCTGATCTCGACGAGACTTGGACGTTTTCAAATGACAATATTTTTTAATATGTTATATAAACTAATTTGACTGCTCGATATTCGTGAATTGGTGCAAGATACCTCCCCTCGGTGACTTGAGCCGGAAACCTACTAATTTTCCCTCGACCTCGGTCTCGGGAAAATATTCGGCACACGTCTCCAGTCACCTCGGTTGTTATTTTGCACCATCCCTTCAGAGGCGTCAATATGTGTGATACTATGGTGCCTGATGGGTCTTGGTGAAAGAAGCATAATGACTTCAGAGTAGGATTAATCCAAGTTTTAAATCCGTTTGTCCCCGCGAACGAGGGGACCGTATTTCACTCACCTTGCAGCAACTTCCCTTCTCCCTCCTTCCACTTCACCCGAATTCAATGCATCCTCCATCCTCAACCAACCTCCTACTCTCCTCCTCCACTTGCTTCAGTCTTTTTGACATCCCCTCCTCCTCAAACCCACCCACCTCGAACTCAGAAGCACTTCTTAAAACATGCCCGTCATCCTTCCTCAGCACGTGCCTCTACCAACGTACACTCTTCGCCTTTGCCAACTGGTCACCGCTTCTTCCACCTAACATCTGCATCAGTCCACAGAATAAGCACATATTGGTATATTTGTGTTTATTAGCATTTTATATCATATTATCCATCCAGAACGCACTCCTGGTGCTCTTTCTCTAGAAATTTTAACGTCCATGAGCATTACTCTTTCAGATTTTAACTGCTCCTGGTCTGTGATTAACTTAATAAAAGGCTGGTTCATAGTTTTAATAGTTATTTAAGTAATCAGAGACATGGTAAGAAAAGTTCATAGTTCATACATATGTATAGAAGGTCCTATGTGTGCAGTGGATCACGCTCCGCCTCATAACATAGGGTTTGTGGTTCGAGCCCCGCATCGCCAATGTGGTTGTGCACTTGGGTAAGGCACTTCACCTCGCTTTCCTCTCCCACCCAGGAGTATAAATGGGTACCGGCATGTGCTGGTGATGCAAAACAGACTCGCTGTGCGGGAGGAGTGCGAACCCCCAACAGCAACATTATATGAGGTGGGAGTCTGGCCCAACGCCATGACAGAGATAATGGCACTCCGCCTGTGGGTGCCCATTTGCATTTGCATAGAAGGTCTATTTTGATTGGTTACTCAGGGTGTATATCATGTAATGAGCCATCATAGATACTGTAGAAAGTTGGCATGGTAGCCCTCAGAGGGTTAAAGGTAATGCCAATATATTTTTTACTCGTGGTGGTTCACTTCAACCAACTTGCATTATCCAGTGACAGTTATTCAGTAAAGTGAGGTTGCATTTGCAATGTACAGACAATTTGGGTACAGCAGTTCTGTATTAATTTGGTTACTTGTGTTTCATCATATACTTCCTTACATTACCAAGTGCAAAGTGATTTGAATGTTTTTTTATTTGAACTTTTTTGTGACCTCTGACCTCTGTCAATTTGAAGTTGAAAGTTATTTTTGGTGCTATAATCCAAGAATTTGCAAATTAAAAAAAAAACAGGAAAAAAAACAACCAAAAATCAACCCACCGCCAATTTACAGTAATTAACAAATACAGGAAAACTGTCAGCTTGAAAACAGTCAGCTGTCAGAAATATAAGTAATTTTCAGTCAATAATGTAAACTTTTCATAGTTAATCTTCTCATCTTTGTCTTCAGTTTCATAGCTCCGACCTTATATACATCGCAAGACTGTTGTGCATTTCAATTAGCTACTTTAGAGAGACTGGTTCCTGGCTTAGATTTTTGACAGCACCAATGAATTCCTCTATAGGCCTTTTTCTTTTCAATCTCATACAGCTGTTGTTTGACCCCATGCATATGGTCTCTTTTATTTTCAGAACATTCTAAGCATGGCGACAAATGTTTGACAACTGATATCAGTAAGGACATGCAAGAGCTATTACCCCTGGAAAATCAGAAAATCCATAGCAGGAAATCTTTCCATCATAGGCCTACAAAAAACCCCCCCCCCCCCCCCCCCCCCCTCATATCTGTTTGTTATAATGCCCTCTATTGCCCAAGCTATAAGTAGATCTGGGTAAAACTAGATTTTAAATCGGCACTGGCACATTTTCATAAAATAGGAAAATTCTTCAATTTCCTTGCAATGATTGATAATCTATGCCTTACAGATGTGTGGGGCAAGTGGACATGCATCCTGGCAAAGTGGGGAATTTGGAATGACATTCCGGGAAATTTTGATATTTGGAGAGAAATTTTTTGCCTTTAACCCTAACGCGGCGAGATCATGATAGCCAAGAAAACGTGGTACCGTCGGAAATTTTTTCTCGTTGCATCTCGGCCGTCAACAACTAGTTTTGACTCGCGCCAAATGACTCTCATTGGCCTCATGCATCTGTGCCGTCTTACGGAAAATGACGCGATGTTCCTCGTTGCATCTGGGGCCGTCTTTACGGAAAATGACGCGATGTTCCTCGTTGCAACCTGGCCGTCATTCCCTCGGGAAATGAGACGATCTTTTCACTGCATTGTCCGGACGGTTTTTGCCCGCAAAGGCGCAATGCTTTTCATCGGGCGGGTGAACTGTGTACAATGCCCATAGACATTTTGATTTCGATGTTGATAGCCCTAGTGGGCGATTATGGTACTTACGAAAGCTATGCCAGCCTGCTGACCAATGACATCAATTTTGGTAATGCAAAGTCCCATTTCGGCGGCCTTACCGGTTCAATACTGCATCCACATGTAGTATACTCTCAGCCATCCAAAAAAAGAATTTTAATGTCCCACTATATATTGAGAATCCATTGCATATCGAAAAAGAGCGTCAACTTCTGGAAAACGTGCGTACTTCAGTGTAGATTTTTCCGATGATCAAAAACATGTGCTATTATTTTGTTTGGGATATGACGTCGCAGCCAAAACAAGTCCCTCCCTTGCCGTACCGGCCCGCCCGCTTATTGTGTTACACACACTGTATTGCGTATTGGGAATGAGATTACATCATGTGACTGAATGTAAACCGAAGGTCGCTGCGATTGGCTTCACTATCAACGCACATGATACGCCACCATTTTGGTACACAAGACATGTTGACCATGTGATAATAGCTTGACACCGGGATTTAAATTTCGTTCGCGATTTCTTCGTTCACGGTAAGAGATCGTTCATAAATTTGTAACTTTTGTAACAAGCCGTTATTAGTCCGTGTGATATCGGTAAGTGGATCATATTTCTTGTAGGAAATTTGTAATTTTTTTTGTCTCCTGTCACCCATTGTCACACGTTAGCTTTGTGGGTTCTGTTGAAAACTACTGCCCACATCTCAAAGTTGTTGACCCTAGGGGCTTACAACCAGAATGTGGTACCAATCTAATAGCGGCCACCATTTTCGATAAGCTACTTTTAAATTATGCGTAAACGCATTCATGACGTAAACCGGAGCATGACGTAGCGTAATAGCCCACGCCACGACTGGCGAACTATATGCTACAAATTTCATGCCAATCAGGTGAAGTACCATCCATTTTTATTTTAATGTATTTATGTATGTATTTATATCCCTTTCTCATCGCATTGCACTCAATGTTCCTCCTTGCATCTGAGACGTCTTTTCCGGAAAATGACGCATGTTTTTTCGTTGCATCTGGGCCGTCTTCCGGAAAATGACGCGATGTTTTTCGTTGCATCTGGGCCGTCTTCCGGGAAAAGAAGCGATGTTTTTCGTTGCATCTGGGACGTATTGACTTTGCGCTACTTTCCTTTGACGGGAAAAACGGCCGAGATGCAATGAAACGTAAAATTTGGCTCTCGGTGCCTCTGGGCCGTTAAAAAATTAAAAGGATTGCCCTCGTTGCATTTGGGCCTCGGTCGGCAAGACACGGTCCGGGTTTTAGGGTAAATGAAGAATACATATGAATGGAAGGGAAATTTTTGCAATCCTGGAGGGAAATTTTGCAAACTTGGAAGGAAATTGGCTATCTGGAGGGAAATTTTCAAACTTGGAGGGGAAATTTGCATCTCGGAGGGGAAGATTGCTATCTTGGAGGGAAATTTTTGCAATCTTAAGGGAATTTGGAGTGTATTCCGGGAAATTCAGTATTGTTTTCAGCCCTGGTGACTACGTTGTGTAATACTGTTTTTACCTTATTTTGGATACAGGTATTCCATGATCTTGGCAAGATTTTTACGAAATTGGCTTGAGGCACAAGCATGCATTTTCACCTACAGATAGACAGGGTATTCAGTTGTCCGGTGTGCAAAGTGATAGTAAAATTACATGATATTTATATGCTTTTTTTACCCTATCTTTCACTACAGGTATTCAATGATCTTGGGCAAGATGTTTTGAAATCAGCTTTTGAAGGCTACAATGCGTGCATTTTCGCCTACGGTCAGACAGGGTCGGGGAAATCCTACACAATGATGGGACAATCTGTAAGTAACGATGCTTAGGTCTCCAAATATAAAACGGAGAAGATGAGCAAATCTGGCCTTGTTTAATGGTTTGCTAGATTTTCTGGCAGTTTACCCAGCTTTATTTAACAAAATGCACAATGCCATGTCAAATAGGATTGCATATTATGTACACTGTAGCATCGAAATTTACCACTGTGCATAAGGGAAATATTTAAGATAAATATTGCTAGATTTAATGAGTAGTATTAAATTTAATAACACATGTACTGGTATATAATAAATTTGCAGGTATGTTATCAGACTGCTTCATATACTAGTAATTAAATTATAGGGCCATGGTGACACAGTTAAAATTATGTCATTGTAATATGTGGAGGAGATGGTGAGAGCTCTGCTTCAAACCAGCAACAAGTTCCCAACTCTGGGTTGCCAGACATGCACAATCATTTGAGTTAAATGCCTGTAAAAATGACATGGACCCCGTACACACTGCAAAATTGCTTATTTCAACGAAGATTAGTTAATCTTGATTAGTTAATCAAGCGTGCGTACACACTACACTTAATTAAGATACAATTGCGTCCACACTAACAGAAAACTAACAAAGATTGAAACAAGTGTGCCTACTGGAAATATGGCCTTGGTATGTAAACCAACACACATCACCTCTTAATTCAACGAAGTGTGCGTACACACTAGTAAATCTCTTAATCGAAATAACCATTCCCTTAATTGAAAGAAGCTGATTTGCTTCGTTGAATTAAGCAAATTTAATCTTCGTTGAAATAAGGGAAGAGCGTACACACAATACTTGTCAAATTTTTGATCTTCGTTAACGCTTAGTTGAATTAAGAGATTTTGATAGTGTGTACGGGGTCAAGGTTACATATATTATAGAGTATGATATTGCGGCCATCAGTAATTTCAGTAGGCACAGATGAACAGATATAACTTATTTGTATTGTCCCACTGAAAGTATTTCAGAAGGGGAGGCTATGAAAAGAGCAGTGCATGGATGTCCAAATGTATGTGCAAAAAATACGAACCCTCTACATAATTTGAGGGTTGACAATCAGAAGGACGTAACTCAGCACTGAAAGAAATATTAAAGAATTTCTTTAATTCTGCTGTAATACTGCTTTTGAGAAATGTGATGTTTAATATTTTCTACTAAGCAAATGTATTCATTACTCAAAATGTAAACATCTCATAAAGCTCATATATGGTACTGTAAGCAAACATTATATAGGCCTAAACTTTAGTAAACAAAGAACAATTTTTAATTATGAACAGCAGAATTAAAGAAATTCTTTAATATTTCTTTCAGTGCTGAGTTACGTCTTTCTGATTGTCAACCCTCGAATTGATCTGTATCCACATACTTTGATGGATTAATACTTGGTAGATTAGAATGATATTTGTACACAATGATCCTTGGATAGAGTCACATATGTATCCCAACTGGTGTGAGGTCAAAAGTCATCCAGGGGCCATTGCTTTAAAATGATCAACTTTATAATGTGTCCAGCTCGAAAATATGAAGTAGCGACGCGGGCTTATACATTGAACCGACTTTCAGCGCGCGCGTAGGTAAATCACAAGCGCACTGCAACTGAAAGACGGCACTGGGTGTCGCGCATGTCGCCACTTCATGCTTCAGATGAGACAAAGTATATACATAATTGGACACCGTATGCACTTCCATGGATTTTCATGCAACATAGACACAATGATGAGTAGAGTCATGCATTTGTTGTTTTTACTGAAATTTAAAGTGGTGTTGCTTGAATGGAATTCCAGGTTAACTTCAGATAGTTTACTTTTTCCCTCTCAAAAAGTTTGCAAACAAGTGGCTGTTAGCTGACACCCCACCCATAATTTCATAAGAAACTGCTAAATACCACAAAATACCATGAACTACAGAACATTGGACTGTCAAACCACCAAATACCACAGGGGAATTTCATGGTCACTGATGGTTTGTGTGCAAACATTATGAGAGATGTGCTACTGTAACCCCAAAAACCACAAAATACCATGATGGTA
>JAMKCH010048173.1:0-20680 GCA_023653785.1 Ophioderma brevispina
ATGTATGCACTTTTCATAATTTTTCCTAGAAGAAACTACAACTCCCCTTGGTGATGAATAAGGTGTCATATGAAAGAAAATCAAATTTAGAAAATTCTCATGTTAGATTTTGCAGAATGAGTGTTTCTATTTCAAATAACCAGTGTTTTTAATTTTCCCTATATTATTTTTCCCTAAAATAATTTTTCTAAAGAATTAAACACTTGATTCAAAAAAGCCAACATGAGATTTTAGATATTTTGATTAAACACACATCCCTGGAGTTTCAGCTTAAAAGCACCTTCCATTTAGGCTGGGAAAAATTATTTAGTGTAAAAATTAGGGAATTTGGACTAAGTTGATATAGGGTTTTGATTTTATGGTCATTTTTCTGCAATACCATTTTATCCGATGATCCTACCTTAATGTAGGACCTAAAACACCAAATAGTGAAAAACATGAAGTATTTGAGGAAATTTGTCATACTGTCTCCCGCAAATAGACATACAGCGATGGCATCTCAAAATCTACGCTAAACAGCTGATTGTGGTTTACACCAGTACAGAATAAACAAAGATCAATGATGTTTGTGTTTGAGGTCAAACTGTACAGGTCATGGTGCACAGTATTACGCTTCTAAATCTGGGATATTCACAGGGAAGGCCTTCATGATCTCAAGTCGGAATTTTGATACGCGTATAGAAATTACAGAATCAGATAAAAAGTACTGCCTTGTACAAGGATTTCAAGCCAACCACTTGCAGGTTATGTTAGCACATCCATGCCAGTAAGAAAAGTACCAAAAATACAAATTTTGATCTTTTCAATGTTTAGGATCAGCAAATCGCTGCTTATCCCTTTAATACATGGATTTTGGGTTTCCAGGCCGAAGTGAATCTGTACCTAAATTTTGCCAGTAACCTACACTCTTTGATTCTGTTGTAATAAATTGCACCACAAAATGCGCGCATAGTTTAAAGGAGGCGCAATAAACCACGAGAGTGCATGGAGTGACATCTATTCATACATCATCGGTGCATTGTGGGACAGGAATTTTAGTACAAATTGATTTCCTGTAGGGAACCCAAAACCTGTATATTTGTTAGTGGTATGTTTTTTTTTTTGTTTATTAATGTTATTTTGAACCAGTTTCTTAGACAATTGACTTAAACTGGCTTAGGGTGACTGCCTGTCTTTAAACAGAAAAAATAGCAAAATTGCATTTTGTTCCATTATTTGCAATAACATACATCTTAAAAAGAAAAGCTAAAAGAAATTATTTTCTAAATTTATTTAGAAAAGGCCATCAAAATTTAGGGTTGGGATTTATTCCGTTTTATTTAAAATTACGATATAGGCAGACATTATGCATTTACACTCCCCGTTAAGGTGGTATTAGGTAATTTTTCAACCAGCTATGATTTTTTCGCTTTTCAAGATTCATTTGAGATATGCTGCAAGTAGGGCCATATCTGCAGTAAGTGTACTTTCTACTTCAGTCCAGCTTCTGTCCGAGTGAAGAAGGGCAAGATCATCAGCGTAACCATATTGTCTAGATGTTGTTTGAGGTAAATCGCTGATATACAAGTTGAACAGCATGGGAGCCAATACTGATCCTTGTGGGACTCCCATTCCTCAGCCGACAACTCTGCTCGTCACTGGTCTTACGAACAAAGCTACGGTTTGCAAGCATGTTACATGTGAATTATACAAGGTGATGATCCAAGATGGTCCTGAGAAGTTTGAGTGTCAAGCCCTGGTGCCACACAGTGTCGTATGCTGCAGTAAGGTCCACCAAGATGACGACTGCCTTACAACGCTTTTCAAAGCTCTCCTCAATATCATTTGTGAGTTTTACGATCTGATGGACAGTGATCCGGTCACGGCGAAGTCCTGATTGTTCATCAGGCAGATGGGATTCGACGACTGGCTCCAGCCGGGCCAGGATCAGCCTCTTAAGGAGTTTGAAGGAAACACAAGGTAGTGATATTGGGCGGTAGTTCTTGGGGTTGTCAACAGGCTTGTTTGGTTTGGGGAGTGCGATGTTGGTGGTCCTCCTCCAAATCTTGGGTAAGGACAGGTTGGTACCGCAACATGTGTAGAACTCCTGGAGCCATTCAAGACATTGTCGGATATGTAGAATGATTTAAGAGTATGGTATATTTGTTATTGGGTGAAGCAGATATATGTTATGGGAAAATACCATGTACTCAGTGTTCTACTAGGTTCAGCCTTTGTCTTCACACAGTATGACACTTAGCGCATGGTTTCGACACTGCATGGTATGACACTTCGCATATGCTATGGGTTGCGCATGGTTTACCATCGTATCTCTGCTTCACCTAATTAATATTCTTGGTTTCGACTCACAAATATAATGTTCTCCTTTAAATGCATTTGTTGCATTCATTATACTATTTATGCTTTCAAATCTTATATTGCATGTTACAATGATTCATTGTCAGAAAAAACAAGCAAATTGTTTCAGTTTTCCATTGTAATTTTCTTTTATTTCAACAATGTTTAGCTAAATTCTGGGAACTTGTAGCTACACACTATGTATTCATTCATATTCCACACAATATTGTGAAATCTTGGAACAAAATGACTACTTCCATACCCTGGAAATTTTATACTTAATTTCCAGAATTTAAGTCTGTCTACCATAGATCCGTGTCAAAGAATGATCACATCCCAAAATACTGCATGGTGGTAACCACATCTATGGTGAAATCCAAAGATGATGTACAAAGCTGCACATTCCATCTTTAATACTACAAACAATATATATCATATATGACCAATAGGCAGGTCATTTCAATGGTAAATTATCACTACATTAATTTCCATTTTTTCCAATTCCCACTTCATAAATTGCTAGATTGGCATAATAGGCTGGAAAAATACATGGCTCAGCTTTTATTTTTTTAAACTACTATAACATTTAGGACTATGAATAGTTTGTGAAATTTGAAACTCCAGCTTAT
Organism: Ophioderma brevispina; assembly: GCA_023653785.1. Lineage (NCBI taxonomy): Eukaryota > Metazoa > Echinodermata > Ophiuroidea > Amphilepidida > Ophiodermatidae > Ophioderma > Ophioderma brevispina. The sequence continues at coordinate 2,967 of JAMKCH010048173.1, forward strand.
TTTTTTAAATGGGCAGCGAAATTTTCTGAAAATCCAAAATTATGGTTGGTACTCATTTGAACTATGTAAAAAATAAAAAATTTGGGTAAGGTGGGTTAATGTCACTAACAGTATTTTTTGGCCTTAGATAGTAGCAAGAATTCAGGATTAGAAATAGGATATTTAAGGGTTACAGTTAAAGGTGGTGGCGTTGAATGAAATGAGAATGAATGACGTGACAATAAACCTGTTTTGAGTTCAGCTCATATCATTAATTGAATATCACCGATTTCTTCCCAACTAAACAAGTTCAACTAGCCGTTCAGTATACAAGGTTTCATTACAACAGTACACTTACAATCTGTTGGCTTAGCCTGTCTGGTTCAACCCCCTGGGACCTAGTCACAAACACACCCACTTTATTCAATACAATAGTTTTCTTAGCATACCGATTCTGAAGATTGAAGACAAAATTATCTATAAGCATTACATGCTTTCTAGGCAACAGATTGTGTGAACCAAAGTATAAGCCAGTTATTGAGAGCTTACACATACTGTCACAGTACCAGCACCCTCTGGTACCAATGGTACCCTCCCACTATGAGGTTGTATCCTCCCACTATTAAAGCAATAATAGCACATTTTTTGAAGAGCGCCCTCTATTTTCAAAATTTGATATTTTTGCACAGATATGTTGGTAATAGTCTAGGAAACTACACCTAGGAACGAGAATGCTCAAAAATGCGTATTTATCATAAAATAAGCAATTTTGTAACTAGAATTGGGATCCAAGACTACATAATGGCAGAGCTGGAAATGCTAAGTTTATGTCCATCCATGATGAAATAGTGCCAGCTCAAGAAAATGACCTATAACTTGACTTGCCTGAACCAATAAAACAACTAATGGATGAGCGTAGATACGTACATGACGCTATTTCCTGGCTATTTCATATTGGAAAGCCGTTTCCAGCATCCGTTTGAATTTTATCGAAGATCTCGATATTATTATTCTACTTACAAATTTCCGTCCTTTGCGACACATAGACATTGCGAGCTGACCCATTCACAAGTATAGGATACTAGCCAGTTACCAATGCAACCGTGTAAAAAATCTCGAAATTTTTGAAAAAAATTGGAGGGCGCAATTCAAGAAAATGTGCTAGTTTGCTTTAATTAGTCCCCAGATTCTAAATTAGTTCTGCATAATAATAATAATATAACATACAATATTTTGTATTTTTACACTATAATTAACTTGGATGACTGCCCATATGATGCAAAATACGGGGACATACACAACTTTCAAAATTCACTCTCTAACAAAAGAGAATATAACATTCCAGTTGCTTGAATCTCAATTAAAAAACAATGAGTTTTAAACGTATAAATTAACATAAGAAATAAAGGTAACTAGATAGTATTTAATTTCCAATTTGTGGAGTTGAATTTGAAAAGTGGAATTTAGATCAGACTTCCAGTAGGTGAAGGATAAGGAGGAAAATTTGGTTTGACAACAACAACAAAAAAAGACTTGTTTGCCAAAACAGTTGCAAGGCCTATTTTGATTTTTAAAAAAAATACTTGTCCATGCCCACTCCATATCCTTAACAAGGCAGGCCATATTTGCGAGCAGTTGCCATATACCATATTATATCATGATTGTAGTGATTATCTACACATTTATAAATATTCATGAGATAATAGACATAAGTGCTTCCATTTCATTGGTCAATTACACCGGACACAGGAATGATAAATTGAGCTATCAGTGAATTTGAGCTATTTCCCATGCAGTATTTTTTACTACTTTCCCTATATCATCGTACCCAGAGGCAAAAGTAGACTAATTAGGCCTTTGTCACGCATTGTAGTTATTATGTTTCTCCTAAAAAGAAGGAACTCCCTCCGTTGTTAACAACAACAACACAAAATGGCCACTGCCAGTAGTCGGTAAGCGTCTTTGACAGACGACGAAATTGCTGAGTTAATACAAAATAAAGATGCACAAAACACGCGATTTGTTGTCCGGAAGGCTGTGAACATCTTTTCAGACTACTGTACGGAAAAAGGAAGTTCTCTCGCGGAAGCTGAAGTGCTAAATTGTGCCGATTGGACAAAGGGTTGGGGTTGATTTTACGCCGAGGTTCGTAAACGGGATGGCGATTTCTAAATGCAACTTACAGTCAACACGATATGGTCTCCAAAGGCATTTTGAAAATACCATTATTTCATAAATATAAAGGTGTAATAAAACAAATACTACATGCTATGTCGGGGAAATAGTGCAACTATTTTTCCCTCGGTACTGGCTACAGGCCTACCACGTACACGTAGGCCTGTAGCCAGTACCTCGGGAAAAATAGATTGCACTATTTCCCCTCCAACCATGTAGTATTTGTATACTACCACATGGCTTGAAATAAAACCGGAGATATCATGATATAAAACAAATATTGACTGCCTAAACTCATGCAATAGTAAAAATATATCATTCGGTCAAATTTTGACTGTTCCATTTCACTCGGCTTTGCCTTGTGAAATAGAAAAATCAAGATTTGACCTCATGATATATTTTTATTATATCATGATTACAGTATCATATGGCTTGAAAAGAAACCAGGTGATATCACGATATAAAACAAATATTGACTGCCTATATTCATGCAATAGTAAAAATATATCATTCGGTCAAATTTTGACTGTTCCATTTCACACACTTAGGCATTCAATATTTGTATACTATCACACTCTTGGGCATTCAATATTTGTATAATATACCACAACTGCCATCCTGACACTATCCCATACACCACAATATACCCCAACATTCATATGAGAGTCCTGAACTTCACTACAAATATTGTAACTTGTCACTACAACAATGAAACATATTCTGGTTTTTTGATGTTCGATGAAGTAATCCATATGCAGCTCTGCTTAAGCTAAACAAGGGAAGGAGTTTTCTTAATGGTGATACAACTTGGGAAGCTGATTAAAAAGTAAACTTGACCTAATTCCTATGTGCGAAGTGTTTGTGTGACTCCTGCCATATACTGGATTTTAAAACTATAGAGGTTAAGAGAAAAATGTCTCTTTTGGATGATTGTAAAGTATGGCCTTAGCAGGGAGCAACAGTAAAACAAAAACCCCCAGAGGCTGTGTAATGAGTCCCTCCCAAAATGCACCACGTTTGGGGAATTGTCACCTTAATAAGGTCATGTAATCCCACAAAAAATCCTATTCGTAAAATAAAAACACTGAACTTTATGCTCAATTTTAGTCCACAAAGTATTAGTACTTAGGCATTTTCTAGCAAGATCATGAAATGTCATGTGCTTCTTGAACTTTTGTAACACTATCTCTAAGTACTGACAGTGCAGAGATATGGCCGTTGCAATGCATTATGGGATTGGTTCAAAAACCACCCTGCACCCAAACCCAAGCACGTTCCGTCTAGGGAGGCAATTTTTAAATAAATTGTTCCCACATTATTTTATGTAAGTGAACAACACTTTATAACTGAATACATTTCCAATTGATTCATACCAGTTAACTGCAAAATATGGTGGTAACACCATTTAAAATTGAAATCAACGCAAAGACAAGGTGCAATGTTTTCCATATGAAACATGTTTCAATGAGCTCGCTCGACAATCATCTAAACACGTACAAAAGTTTTCCAGAATTTTCAGAAAATTCCAGAAGTAAAAATTTCAGATATTTTTTATTCTTAATAATGATTTCAAATCCTTTTCATTCCCAAAAGAGAAGGCTTTATTGTTTGGTAATTGAAGCTATTGAAATCAGTGTTGTCAATCTTTCTGACCTTATTGTTAAAGTCAGACAAAATCGGGTGGTGAAAAGGAGCGCACCAATTGTGTAGTGCACTATAGCGTCACGCAACATTTAACGATGCCTCGCATTGAATGCACAAGCGGGTGGAATATGGAACTACATGCTGATTACAAAAACAAGGCGAATAGTAGTCCGATGCGTCAAATAGTACACGCCCGAATGTAGCGATCACTAACATGCGATATTTTTAGAATATGCCAATATTAATCATTCCACCCCTCCATAACCCAGCATAACCCATCTCATTCCAAACCCTGCATAAAACCCACAACCCTCCCAAACACCCCGCAAAATCCCTCAAACCCCTGAACACCACCCCCTCCCAACACCCACAAAACCCCAACACCCTTACCCCTCCAACACTCTGCAACACACACCCACCCCCAACCACTCCCCAAACACCCCGCAATACCTAACCCCTCCCCAACACCTAACCCCCTCCCCCACCATCCCAACCCCTCCCTATGGCATAGTAGTCTCATGTAGCGAAGGAATTTTGGCTACCGAGTTGTACCAAATGTTCAGGATACAGCAAATTATGCATATTTAATTAGCTCATTTGCACCTGAAGCCGATGGCCGATATATCACATACTTTCAAATGCAATAAAGTGCCCATTGATACTTGCTTTAATGCAGCGCGAGGATATTGAGTATCCCATGAACAGTGTCAAAAATATAGAAATTACGCCGTGTTTTTGCCATATTAATTAGCTCATTGCATACCATTCGCCAGAAATATGCCTCAACTGTAATCAGGTCGAAATCTCAGCCCGATTACTTACACCAAGTTACATAATTATATGCCTGAAGGAACTCAGGAAAACTTGTAAACAGGCCCTTGCAGGAAAAAAAAAAAACCATTTTCATAAATTATGCAAAGTAGATACTTAATAGCATATTTTACGCTCAAACTCTAATCAGGCAAGAACTCACCCAACCCGATTCTTCACCAAGTTACATTAATTGTGGCCCTTACGGCTCCAGATAATGTACACAAACAGGGTAACATTATCACGGAGACGAACGACGAACGGACGGATCGAACGGACGCTGCTCATTTTATAGTCCCCGTGCCGAACTCGTGCGGCGGGGGACAATTAAAAATCAACTTGCTTGCATTTGATCAGACAAAAAATATGAAGCAAAAGCTGCTCACATAAATGGTCAATGATGGTAGCATAGCACACCAGTGAACTCTTAGTTGATGTTATCCATACTTTGATGAGTTTTATTTCTAGACTTGGTGACGATTATCCGACCGTCCTCGAGGAATGGCAGGTGTTCTCAACTCCGGCAATCAATATTAAATTGTTCAGCTTGTCAACGACGTCTGTCTCACGTTCCCATCTCACAAGAGGAAAGAACAAGAATCCTACATATCATGTTCCCCACTCATCGGCAGGTGTCATTTTGTTTATGGTTGGAACAGATTGGTTTGTATTTTCCTTTCCCAAAAACAAAAACTAGATTCAAAACACAATTAACTTGATTCGATGTGTTTGGTCCCCCAATGCAGTATTTTGCTTTTACCAAACGAAATGTGCACATTTGCAAACTTTCTGCCAAAGAAAATTGAATCTGCACACAAGACTCCACACACATATATCAGTTCAGATGATATAATATCAACTTATTTTGTAATTAGGGAGACTGGGCTGGGATACCAAAATGCCCTTTAATATTAAATTGCATGTTTTTATTGTCGTTCCGATTTATAAATTAGGTTTATTTCAGATTTTAAATGATTTTAATTACATACAAAAAGTAGTTACTTAATGGACATAGTTCCACGATCCTGATATTTGCCATATATTTGAAAAAATGCAACATGCTGGGTGAAGCGGCTTCCCCAGAGACTGTCACTTGAAAAGCAATTGACAACAGGCAACTGGCAGCCTATACTCTTAAACTTCGAAGTAAGTACAAAGTCAAACTTAATCGTATGCGCTGCGCAGCTTACGCGCCTTACTACAAAACGCGCTTATACACTGTTAGGTGCAGTCTAAATCGCGCGCGCGATTAAGACACAACGCAACATGATGTACGAACAAAAAACAAATCTCTTACACTGATCACACAAAATACTGGTCAATAAGCGACAAATACCAGTCTCCTTGTGAGCATGTGTGGATTATTGATACTTGTATCCTAGTTTTACAGGTATAGACAGTTATATCCAGAAAAAAGATGTGATGAACATATATTGACTTTCGCCTTAAAAGCCAAATACTTCCAACATGCGCTAAGGATAAAAAGCCAGGAATGCGTACTTTTAACTGGTGCAAAATTTATTACAAGGGGAGCTTACGGGAACACAATGATCAATTTAACTATGATTTCTAGACATTTTTTGTGATAGCTTCATTAAGGAGAAAACCTGAAAAATCAAACAATGATCGGGTCACCCACCATTAAGGGTTCAGTGATATCAATAGTTTGTTTGCAATTGTTTTGGATACACACCGTTTTTTTGTCCATTTTGATTTCCTCTATCACAATACGACCTACAACAAATGCAAATATTAAAACAAATAATGCTTCATTATTATTTAGTAAGAAAGTGATTTCCAACAACTAATAAATTTTTTCATACGAAAATATGAAAAATTACTAAAAAAAATTACCACAGATTATATAATATGTCCAATCTGATTCAGGCACCTGATAGTGCGTCTGAAAATTTGGGATGTATTTTCTTTTTTGTAAGGGCTGATGAAAGTCAATTGTTTCCAGTTTAACACAGTTATTTTCCACAGAATAGTCGGAAACATTTTTATGGGTACTTCGGTGCTCGCAGCGCAGAGACATAAAAGTGAACACGCAATCGCTACGGTTCGCATCCATTTTTCCACAATGCCTGTCGATATTTTTCAAGTCTTGAGAATTTTCAAACACTGGCTTTAATTTACGCCCACTGTTTTTTCAATTTTAGAATCCGGATTAGGTTACCTACCGGACCACGAGTTTTGAGGTTGGACAAAGTGACAATTTTATTATTTGTACATTTTCAAACTTTATTATTTTGCACTGTGTTGTGTTACAGCTGTCTAATGATTTTTTAGTTTTGTATGACAAAAAGTTAGACCCAGTTTTAAAGTTAGACCTGGTTAAGGTTCAAAAATTAGTTTTTGGTCCAAAATGGACAGTTTACATTTTTTCATAAACTAGTTAGCAAAATTTTAAAGATTAAAATGAAAATTCAAAATAAATACAAAATACCTCAATGTCTCTGGTGGGACTAAATTCCACTTAGACCAGGTCTAACTTTAGAACCTGGTCTTAACTCTGCGCATACGGAAGCTCACTTACGGCTCTTTGCACGGTTTCGGACGGGAGCGCCTAGAACTGGCAGCAATATGAATGGGAGCACTTACGCATAGTTCGATCAGGTTCGGATCTTTCTAAACAAAACCAATAGCCAGCAAAAGGTGAATGCCTTGTTATATCACACTTCATCGTATTCCAGTGGTCAGTTCGAGGCTTTCCCTACATATGGCGAACGTTGCAAGGCGTTAAGTTTACATTCTGGTTGTGGTTAAGGAAGAAAGTGCCACACAGGAGTCACTACTGGCACCCATACCACAGAGAGAGCGAGTACTAGAAACCCCTCCACTTCAAAGAGACTTACAATGCGAGTTTATAGTTGGGTGGGCCAATTACTTGTAACTTCTGATTGAAGTAGCTAAAGGTAGTACATTTGATTTGGTCAATTTACCCTTGATGCTTAGTTTATACCAATAGGGGTCGAAACTTCACCAAACAGTTCTTGGCAAGGGAATTTGAATTGATATTTTGTGATTATTTTGAGGTGTGATGTGGCTAACCCGGTAACTAGGAATCAACTTTCATTAGCTTATGTGCTTCATTAAATCGCAGGTTGTGCCGACTCGGCATTATAACTAAAAAGTGTATTACAAGAACTTCAGCGTTCTTGAGGCAACCAAAAAAGTACCTTTAAACTTAAAAGAACATACAAAATAGTTGGTCATGTAGTAACAGTTCTATGTGAGAAAGTATATGATCAATATTATATATTTTCAAAAATAATATTTCTATTGTATAAAGAGAAAAATATTTGGGCAATGTGCATTTGTTTGATTTTTTGTAAACTTTGTGTGTGTGGACTGATCTTTACAGTGTGTGCATGTTATTCTTTTATTCACTAAAGATGGGTCCATACTTTATTGGCAGACCATGCATTTACTAGCCTTTTGAACATGCTTGTTGCGCAAACACATAGGTTCATGCATCGGGAATGCAAAGCTGTTTGCAAGACTACTGGGATTGTGATTGAGTATGTGGAAAAAATCCTAAATTTGGTAAAAAATTCCTTGAAAACAGTTGCAAAAATGACCTAAAATGTTTAGAAATGGGCTAGATAAATAAAGTTGCAGAAATTTGAAAGTAAAAAAAATCCTGAAATCAAGAGTAACAATTTGAAGAATCACACCATGAGCATAGCGCGGCAGACACACCAATGAAGTTTTGAATCCCACCATAATAACACCCATTGAGTACTATACTCGGCACCAAAATACTTGTGATGGCCATGCCAGGGCAAATAATGTACGAAGTATTTTGACGGCGACTGTACCTGCCTTCTTACAGCATGTTTGATTGGTTGATTATGACCAATGAACAGAATCAGAACGATACATGGGGGTTAACTATATCAGATTCGTTCTGATATGTGACCCGTACACATTATGCGGAGGTGAAAGTTAAGGCCCGGAAAGACACTATAGCTTTCCATACATGAATGAAATATATTTAGTGGCAGGTTGAGTGAGTTAAATGACCGGAGTGTCTGCCAAGATAATCTGGTGTTGGCAATGCATTTGAATTCTTTCATTTCCTGTAAGAGCTAGGTGAACCCCTCTCCGGACTTAGTTGGATTAGCGTTTCCAAAACTCCAGGGGGGCCGAACGTATCAACGCGAATCGAGTATAAACCTATAGATACTGCATTTTACCTTTGAAAATAGCCAAGAATGCTTGGTGGGTTTGATTATACCGTGATATTACCGGTGGGTGATTAAAGGTTCCATGGTCCAATCGCTACACGCACGCCTTGTCCTCGTGACCCCAGATTTACTGGAAGTGGTATCAGAAGATAGCTACTATTGTTCTCATGTACCCTGTGAAACTTAGGGCTAAAGGATGTTTGGTTTGGATGTTATGATCGAAAATATGTCCACATTGGTCCCACCTGTACTGTGAAAAACGGCCCAACATAGTCATCAAACTGGTTTGGGAAACTAACTTATGTTACCTGGCGATTGTCTTTTTGGGCATTGCTCTTATTGAATCTGTCTTCAGATGAAGGTTAAGACTAGTATTACTAGCAAAAATTAGACCCATTTTACCTTACCATTATAGGGATGCACATATCATGAAGTTGTTAGGGAAATAACATTTATTAAGTAGCAAAGACATGTGAGTCACAAAATTCAAAAAAAACGATAGAAGAGAACCGATTTTTAAATAACACATTTCGTTATTTACCCAGCAATTCCACTGTTATATGTTGATTTTGGCATTTGGGGAAAATTATACTGAGAACTGATGATTTTAGTTCTACAATTACCTGATAAAACCCTCTTTATATACTCTGTTTAACCCCTGAGAACTATACCAACCTATGGACAGGCTGGCAGCTGATTGGCCCAATAAAGGACACAACATGAGATGAACTTCTCGGAGTGAAACCAATCCAAAATAATCCTTATATCTCTGTTATAAAACATTACCAAGCAGTTTCTTCTGGTTTGCTCATTACAGGATATTACCTTCCCAAGTAACCCATCAAAGTTATTGCTTAGATACCGATAAATAGGCAGTTAGTGCTTCGAGGGTTAAAGGAAGAAAAAGTTCCGATGTATTATTTGACGCTTTCTTAAGTAACCCAATTCCACAATAATGTTGGGTCTACACATTTGAACGTTTGCACAATAAATGCACATATAAGATTCTCAAAATAGTTACTCTGGTGAATTTCAAACATATTTGGAAGGTATGCAAGAACAGAACAATAATTATGCTAAATCTTTGATTGATTGAAAAAACTGGGAATTCTATTTTTATGAGATGAAATCTGGGAATGATTGCACCTCAACTATTCTAATAGATGCCACATGATCTATTTATTTAGTGTCTTATATGGCTATTTCCACTGAAAACCTCACATCTCCTGTGGAAGACCAAGACCACCTGTTTACACCAAAAATGCCATTTCACAAGAACCAAAAAAACACCTGAGTGCAATTTTCTTGCCCTGTTCAGGCAGAGAACAGAAACCCCTTTTATAATAGGTTATTTAGGTTGCCTTTCCCGCCTGTGGGACATTCAGGGGTGGTGCATATTCATATATTGCCTTCCGTGCTCGTGCGGAAGGTTAGATTGCGGGAGATGCAAGGGGTAGTTAATATAGGTGGATGGATGAAGGCAAAAGGAAAGGGGCACGAGTGGGCCTCTGCATGCTGCTCAGATATTTAGAAATTCTATTTTTGCGATGCGTTTGACTACTGGCTTTAGTCTGTAGGAGTTGTTAGGGATAGGTTTTTAATGTTGCCAATTTAAATGGTTGGCTTTAATTTTCTATTTCTAGAGTCAGGTTAAGTATGTTCCGTCTGATCTCCCAATCTTCTGCCTTCCCTGTAATGCCCCCCCCCACCCCACCCACAATGTACCACCAAATGTAGGGTCTCATTTTTAGCCTTTGGTATTAGAATGGACACCCTGTTATACCTAGTTTGTAATGAGAGAGGGCGGTCACTCTTTCAAATTTGTCGCAAACATTCTTGTGAAATAGGCTATTTCCTCATCTGGAGATGAAGTGTCCAAATTTTATATAACATTGGAAAAGTTTGAAAACGATATTTAAAATTTGTGTTAAATTGTCCCAAAATCTGCATCTCAAATATAATCATGCATCCCATTTTTGATAAAAAAAAAAAATTGTCATAGAAATGGGTCCCACTTGCAGCTCTCAGACAGCATGTCGTCCTACTCAAAACCAATCTTGAGAAACCCCTTTGACTTGAATCTACTTATTATACATCTTAATTGATTTTGCGTGAAAAATGGCTTGAAATCTATGGGACTGCTGTTCCCATGGTTAATGACTTCCATTGCCATTAGTAAAATGAAACAGCATAATAGCCAAATTCACTTAATTGTTACAATTAATTTAACTACCTTCATGTAAAAAAATTTGAGGATGTGTTTTGTCCTTTTTGCTAACGAGGTCTTGACATTCCACAGCCCCAGTCCACAGTTAAGAGGTCTTCAAATAGAATGCCCATTGGTAGCCCACCCCTGTAGTAGGGTGGTAACATCAGCTCCACTCTAGGATGGTTTTGAACTTTGACAGACACGCAAAAACATATGTGTTTTAGCTCCTAACCCTGCCTACCACTTTTTTCTGGCCTTTACACTGCTTGCAAACGACGGCAACTGCTTCACTTGGGTGTAATCCACTGCTAACAAAGTACTTTCTTGCTGAATCCGGTCAAAAAATCAGGAACAAATATTTCTCTGCCAAGCAAAGTATGAATTATTTTCTCGTCTATGAGGGTTCGCGGGTCTATCACGTGGGTAAAGCTGACGGGTTGTAGTTAGGGTGCGAGGTAGGTGTAGTCCCCGTGCTTGGCGTGATGGGTGTGTTTATAGTCCGTGTCCACAAAGCTTGGTCCTCCGAACTGTACTGTATCGCCCATTGTGGCTGCTGGAGTGATCCGGGGAGCAGAAATCACTGTAGCAGATTAAATTAATAGCGCAATTTTGGGTCAATAGGAAAGATGGTGCACTACCAAAGCACCCATGACATTAACTGGTAAGATAATTTCAAAGCATTGACTAGATGGAACTTTTGGTCCAAACATCCACAAAATTATTACAAAAACTAAACAGTTGCCCATATCATCAGGCTATCATACCATGATCGAACATAAGCCCACACAATTTCTTATTGTGGAGGCCAAAAATCTCATTATTTTTGCAGGTGAACATTATCAAAATAACTTTGCTGCCTCATGGGCTTTACGCTTTACATCTCTATGACATCATACTAGTTAAGTGATACTTACATTGTGTCAATGGAACGAAGTGGGCTAACAAATTCCCAGATGGCGTAGTAACCACCCTAGATAAATGGCATTCCCAAAAAAAGCCAAATCATTGAATGGATCTTTAAAGGTGCTTTTGTGATCCCAGCACCTCATTTTGTTATAATTAACTAGAATCCCGAGAAAATTTAAAGTTGCTTTTGTTGAAAGTGTTGTGATATTATGAAACAAATGGTTTATATCCATGGTGCCCCAAGGCCACGGTGTTTTAAGTTCTGTCCGTTTTGGACAGAACATACAAAATTCAAATTTCTTTATTACAAAATTTGCTTTACTTAGGCCGACGGTTCCGATGATATAAAAATCTCAAACTTTTTTTAGGTAAGTTGGTGTGGGTGGGATGAGGCGTGGATCACGAAAATGCCCCTTTAACCTGGATACTATTCCATTTCAGGAAGTGTTCCCATAGTGTCCCATGCAGAGATCACAACTTTTCCAGATTCCTGATTTGGCTTACAAAAAAAAAGTTCCAGAAATGAAAAAAAAAAAATATAGTAATTTTTTTTTTTCAATTTTGAGATCCACAGTCAGTGTTAGTTAATCACAAATCAAAAGTAAAACTGCATCAAAACCCAAGTTTAAGTAAACATTTTATTTCAGAGAAGGGGTCTTGTATCCTCAAAATAATGTAAGAAAAATATTTTCCCTGTAGCGTTCACTGGATGTTACGGCTAAATTTGCTGTCTTGTCGAGTTCAACTTGTGGGATTTTCAGGAGGAAATGGGACTACTCCTCGGGTACTCTATGCATATGACAAGAGGTGAATGCATTGGTTATGCCTTGTGATTAGAGTAAGCAATTGAGATGGTGAATAGTCGTGGTTTCACTCGCAGCAGAAATTCAGGTATCCAAAGTGAGAAACAGAGATCGAACAAATGTGGATCGACAGCATGTTTAAAATGCCCATGGGTTTGTAGGGTATAGGTCTTTTCATAAACTCAAGGACTCGCAGAGTTGATTGGGATTAGGAACAAATTGTACACTTACTGCTAATAAAGGATTATTGAATGATTTCCAAGAATTTGTCTAGCTAGAATGATGATGTAACTTGGAGGGGGGGGGGGTTTCATCCTTGTCTGCTGAAGCACTAAGTAGTTAAGATTAGTACTGCATACTCAACCATCAACGCATGCCTGACTTAAATCAGTTGATAAATGCGCAGGGCAGTCCTCACAATGCCACCTGACGCCTATGATGGGTTCCATGTTACAACCCATAACACTTGTATCCCTGATGACACATGAGACTCTGGTGTTAATCAAATGCACAATTAAAAGGTTAGGTTTATTATGGGGAGGCTATAATTTGAAATATGTTTATGTACAGTGGGAATAGAAGATTAGAGTAAAACCAGAGTAAATGGCAGGGAATTTTATTTAAGACTACAACTGTACAATAGGGGACTTGCGTCCACCACTTTCAATTTGTCTTTAAAAAAAACCATGAGGGATGATAATCTTCGAGAGTCACAATAATGACACCAATGTGATACAAACATCATTTAGAGAAAACAAGCCACCACTTTATCTGATATTTCCACCTAAAAGTCAAAATCTGTCAAAATCTGATAATGGAATTACTTATACCCTTTGTCAAGGCCCTCGTGGAATCACATCACAGCTTAAGTCACACTCTGTAAATGAATCTCAGATACGTTACAGTCATTGTGTGACAGGCATGCTTCCTGGGAAGGAGGCTTCCAAATTCCTTAATTTTTCATGCCAGTTTATGATTGCAAAAGGGCCATTCTTGGTAATGTTTGTGACCTAAAACAGGGTAAATTTTGCTTTCACCTTGATGCTTCTCTGCTCAACGTAAACAATCTGTACCCCCCCTTGATACATTTTAAATAACCTTGAGTCCAAAACCCAGCCAAAAACAATGTTTCCACTTACCAGATGCGTTAACCTGTCAGGGGGGAAAATAAAGTTCAGTCATATGTGTGACGTTCAGAACGACACACGACCAAACTTTATCTGCCCCTCCAAGACAAAAATAACCAATCTAGGTGACAAGTGGAAAACCCATCTGGTTCGGGTCCAGACACAGGTCACTAATAACATCAAAAGCAACAACAGACAGATGAGACCAACAAACGGCATAAAAATTTACCCGTTTTTAGGGTCACAAACGTGACCGAGAATGGCCCCCCTAAAATAGGTGTGAAAGGAATTCAACATCACTTCATATGTCTACTGAGACAAACGTTTCAGAACTGTCCACTTTCAATATAATTGGAAACCAACTCCAAAGCTAATTTTATCTGATAAAAAATGTCTCTTCTTTGTTAAGTTATTCACTCCTTTGTGATATCACATGATAATTTGTCTATTACCTGTTGGCTTGTATTTGTTTTCTTCATTTTCTTGAGTAACTCAACAACCCTGGTATCCTCGGTATTTCTTAACTCTACTGGGATGGACTCATATCCGGTGCATCATTTGTACAATAAATAAAAACAACAATTATGAAGGCAAAAATTTTTTAACTAGCCAAATATTTAGAGGTTAATAACTATGCACATTTTAAGCAAATTTCCACATATTTTACTGACACTTGTTGAACTAGCAGGGATTAGGTGGAGCCTTAAACCATTTTAGCTGTTGAGTGGTGGAGGAGCAACAGCACACGGGGCCCTTAATGTCGTGGCAATAGCAAAAAACTGCCTAAGCAAAACAATGTTTACTTTTGAGGCAGCATGCACACACAAAATTGAGAAGCCAATATGGTGGAATTACACATCTTTATACCAGCAAACTCTATGACCTTCGACCTCCATGCAAATTTCCCATACAAAATAAATTGTAGGAGACATCAATGTACAGAATGATAATTCAATGCGATATGCTGGTTTAGCTCTAAACATTTTCCGGTGCAATGCCCAAGATTTGTGCAAGAACTTAACAAAGCCAGAAATCTGGGTATTACCAGAAGGTTTTTCTAATCCTGATCTAGTTTTGGTTAATTACAGTTCTTACATGAAGCATGTAAAGAATCAAGAAATGAAGTGGGATATCATTAACTTCCTGAAAAATTGATCCGGCCCATGCCCCAGCAGCCAACGCTTGCCAATGACACTAAACTTTTATGCAGGAATCGTCAAAAAAGGGCTGCAGAGGAGGAGTTAAAGTTAAAAGGGTATATCCCTTACCAAAAAGGTGGGTATGTTTTAATATGCAGAAATAACATCTCACAAGTCCAAAAATGATTTTTTTTTAAACATCTGGAATTCTTTTTATTATGCAATTTCTGGAAGTCCGGAAATTTCTAGAAGTCTTACATCCCTGCAAGGACTTGCTCAACTTGGGGTTGAGATTGTCTTCCTTACTGCAACACTTAAAGAGGTGGGAACAGGCTTCCTGAATACATTAGAAGTGTTCTGACAGTACTTTAGTTAAAAAAATTATAATACTTGAAGATGTTTCATCTGTTTCCTAATTAGCTTCTATTGTGATTCTGGTTTGATTATTTTTCAAACGGGGTTTATGTATATTTGTCCAAGGTATGGATCGGTGTGGAGATCTTACGATATAACATATCATCATCGCTCTTGGGACCTGATGTTCCTGACCATCCAATATTCTCATCATCCTCTGCCATGTATACCGGGGTCTAATGGGACTGAGGAAAGGTAGAAGGCTGATATAGAGGTTTGGTAAAGGGATGCATTCGCGTACACCCCACTCTGAAAATCTGAAATGGATCTACACACAGGGATGGATTTATGTGTAAAATGAGTCCACTCAAAACATATGAAATATTTTTAGAAAAGTGAATTTTGGAAAAATACATGATTCTCATTGGAATAAATGAAGAGTTTGAGAATTTACTGCTTTTGGCAACAATGTTTTTTTCCTTGCCATTCGGGCTTATGGCAGCTTGGCCTCTCATAAAATAAATAATGTAGCTTTAGTGGTTGGTGCTAAATATCTTAAAGTATTTAACAATTTAGCTTGCAAGTGTCACGATGGATATAGGTACAATGGACCATTGCATATTCCAAGAATGTTGTCAATCCGAAAGGTAAACTTGAGAGCTAAGCAAGCCCAAACAAGTTAATTTTAATGAATAAGAGAGGGTTGCGAAAGCCCGAGAACTGCGAAATTGTCGTTTTGTTTGATATATTGTAGTCTCGTACTGATAACAGGTTACACCTTACTGTTATTTCAATTTCAAACTGTTTTGGCTAAATGCCCATCTTACCCATTAATACGGATGCCTTTTGGGAAACGTTTTGCTTAATACAAATTGATGATATTAGTGTCAAATGCTAGTGCAATTAATGATATGAAATCATTTTTTATAGGACAAAAACAAGAACCGTTTCCTGGCTTTTTACTTTTTCACCGTTCGTTATGAACAAAGCTTAGCATAAAAATTTCATTGGTATTCTCATACTACAATTAGGTGGGAAACATGATAGGCATACAAAATAAGGAATAAATATTTGAATTGCACCACAATAAAGACAATAATCTTTTCTTCATTTCGCAAATATAATATTTTTAGTGTAAAAGAATTGCATTAGGCATGACATTGGTTCATGGATTTGCATTTAGCTTGAGGGGTCATATTTTGGTCCCCAAAATTCATTAGCTGCATTTGGGGATGCTGTAGAGTTTTAATCTGAGGGTTCTTCAAGTGATTGGCCTGGAAAAAAGCAAAAGAAGAAATAAGAAGATGAATACATGTTCAAAACCACAGATTTCTCCAATAATATCCAGAATATGAAAAAATTGCAGCATAATGATCATTACAATCTGCACTGGGTCCAACATCCTAATCACATTATTTTCATGAATACCCAGAGGGTGTATTGAGTCAATCCCACAATGCACCAGTTCTGGGAAATCACTACAATATAAGAGTCATGTGATCCCACACAAAACATCCTATTCTAACAATAAAAAACTCTGACTTGTACACTCATTTAGCCACCAAAGAATTAGTACTTAGGTTAGGGTTAGCAAGATCATGAAAATGTTCTTGCAGTTCTTAAACTTCTTGAACACTTAACACATGTGTTAGTCACTATGCAGCTAACAAGGCGAACTCGGATTTACGCGATCCGTAAACATATGTCCCCGCCGAATGTCGCGATCATAAAATGTGATAAATGCATACTGCTAAAGTCTACCAAATGAACCCACCCGTCCCCCCGACACCCCACCCGACCGAGCACCCCACCCCTCCCCCTCTTTGAGACACACCCCCTCCCCTTCTTTGCGAACCCACCCCTCCCGACGACACCCTCACCCTCCTCGAGACACCCGTTCCCCAGGCTCATGCTAAGGATTTTTTATTTGTTAGCAATTTTTGCAACAGTCTTGCTTTGATCACTGGAGCGTGCAAACTTATAGGGGAAAAAAATTGCTAAACAATTTTTAAAAGGAATAGCAAATGGCAGAAAATGTGTACCAAACTGCTATGCTAAACACATTATCAAGAGCCCTGCCCGTACCCCCTCCTCGAGACACCGTCCCACTCCTCGAGACACCCCTCCCCTCCTCGAGGACACTTCGGCCCCTCCTTGAGACAACCACCCCTACCCTCCACAAGATACCCCCCTCCACAAGATAACCACGCAACAAGATACCCTCCACAAAGATAACCCAACCTTCCCCTCACTCGAGACACCACCCCTCCTCCTCACCAAGAAAACCCCCACACACCCCCGACCCGACACCCCACCTTGCATATATACGTTTTCGCGATTAAGCAATTCTGCCATATTTAATTAGATCATTGCAT
>JAMKCH010048174.1:0-17546 GCA_023653785.1 Ophioderma brevispina
GACCTCAATGATATTTGACCTGGGTCCGTGCACCTTTGACAAACCCCACAGCTATGCATGAACCTCTATTGCACTTTACGCCCAATCTGGTATTAAATTTGGATTCTTTAAGTCCCATAACCAAATTTATTGGTCAAGCTATGAGTTAAAAAAATATTGGGCGAGACGCAGTCGAGCCCAATATTTTTTCAACTCATAGCGAGACCAATTAAATTGGGTATTTGGGCGAAAACAAGATCTTAATTTTATCATTATTAGGTTTGAAATCGTTTGTCCCTATATTAACTATACACAGCACAGTTCCTTTTAAACTTTAGCTTGGCCAGTTCATGACTGGCCAATATTGTCTCTGTCAAAAAAACAATCCCCTGTCTACACCCGTCACCGCTTCAGATGACGATTTATCGCCGGTCTGATGTTTGATAGAGATCCAGTTTGTTAATTATCTCGTCGTCGTGGCGACGTCAACAAAAAATGTGTTTCATCATTCAACTTCAAGATTTCGCGATTTGTTCTTTCCTACCAAAGACTCGAAGTACAACAAGTTTTCATGAGTTGTGTACCATGCCATGGCCATGATATGCCTACTTTACTGACCTCTGGATCAAGCGATTACCTTCTACTGACCTGAAAATCTTTATTCCAACAGCGCGGCTGTACTCTCCCTGTGTGGGCACTATCCACACCTTTAATCAATCCATTTTTGTTTGAAAATCTACTTCCACCATCAGAAGAATTAGCCATCTCCAGGTAACTAAAACACAACCGCATGCACGTCCTTGACATGATCGATGCAAATTGACATGACATGACCGGAATTCTTGTGCACACGCTACCACTTGACGCTACCCACTTCTTGTCCTGGGTACAAATAATTAGCCTGATCCTGGCCGTCACGCGGCATTTCCGTGTTATTCGATCTTATTTCGACTAACATGGGCGGGCCACCGTTAAATGAATACCAAGACGGGTTTAGCCTAGTGCACTGGGTTCGTGTACGCATGCAGCTTAATACTGTCCCTCGTTTACATGGTGCACAAACATAAACTGCATTAGGACGCGTTCTGTTTAAAATTCAATGAAGTTAAAGGTATTGATCCAAAGTGGGGTGGAATTATTTGGACACCAATGTTTCGAGAGAGCGTAGATTATTGAGAAAGTGTTATTTTATTGGTTTTCCCCATAGTAATATAGGACGAAGATGCTCAAAACATAATATGGTTTAAATCGGACTTAACACTTTTTGAAGACCTGAAAAAGGAAAAACTAACCCTGGAACCCACATAATACAAATGAAAACCAACCAATACCTAACCAAACTGGAACACACATATGGACATGCTCTATCCGCAAGTCACCCCTACTGCTTTGTCAAGCCAGGGATTACCTTTTGAGATTAGCCCCCATCATATTGTTCACCAACTTAGGTTTAATTTGATACCCTTCTTTCAATATCACTTTAAACTCTTGAAATTAATTGCCAAAAGTAACAAAAATCTTTGTTTCTTCTAATTGGCTAGTTATTTGCACCAGATGCCATAATTGGCAAAAATTGATACCTTGTATTTTTGCATTCAACTCATTTTTAAATGTAACTTTTTTTAAATTACCGATACAAAAAACACTGGGCAATGCCAAATAAGAACATAGCTACAAATCAAAAATTGGCCTGAGGGTCCACAGCCTCTTGTCTAAGTCTTATTGCCTTTAATCTTGAATGCACTCCTAATAAACCCTTTGTTCAGTATTTCCTCTCTCTCTTCCTCTAAATGTACCGAATTATTACTCTAACTTGGCACTCACACGGCAAAATGTCAATGTTATGTTCAGTTTTTTAAAAACTTTTTACAAAAGCCATGTTTGTCCTCAAGTGCTGCTGTGAAATTGAGGATTTGATTCCTATCTAGTCCACTTTGTCAGCAAAGCAGAGTAGGCCCAAGTTCTATCTTCTTTGACAATCATCTTGCAATTTTATTAGTATGTAGAAAATAGACTGCAACTCTCCAACATCCAAGATGCCAATATGCCAGCTGGGCTTTTTTCGCCTTGATATCGGCCATAACTTTTGTGCTACCTCACTGCCTTGCCATGTGTTTGGAAACAGCATCAGGAAAAGCAGATAAAAACATCACATTAGTAGAGGTTACACATAGCTTAATAGTGCAGGCATAACTTAACTGTTGGACTGTCATTTTCTGATCAAGCGGCTCTTATTGTCTTCACTCATGTAATAAAGTATGTCAGAGCTCTTTTTCAATTACAGTAATGGGGTCTTGACGTGACGGCCCACAGTCTATACAAACAAAATCAAATGAACAAACCATTACACACACTAGAAAGCCAACCATGATGAGAAATATACTCTGTTCGATCACGTTACAGGGTAACATCACCAGGCATGTTAAAGTGTTTGTTCCGATCGTCTTTTTTGGGGCCCCCCAGATTTACCAAAGTGAGTATCAATTTTTGGATATCAGGTGAAAGGCCCGTATTTTCCCTCATTGTTGTCCTGAAATTTCAGCTTTTAAATGACCATTTCTTTCTCAAAATACATATAAAAAGCTCCGTTTTATCAGGTTACCATCAATATTAGCACGTAGTGAACAGGGCACTGACCTGAAACCGGTGGTAACTGGTATGTGCGGCCCCTTAAGACCCCCCCTTTTCAGCAGTCTCTGGCAGTTCACAAGGGTCCCATTTGAGCATGTTTCAGTTCACAAGACCCCCATTTCAATCAACAGTTTTATTTCTAACTAACTTTTTGTGGTTAATTTTGGAATAAAAAACAAAATTTAGTTCTAAATTTCCCAATTTTTCAGTTCGCAAGACCCACATTTTGCAAATTCATTCAGTTTCGCAAGGTCCGGTGGCACCCCCCTATCAAATTGAAAGTTGAGTGCCCCCCCCCCCCCGTACCATGACATCATCCTCTAACTTGATGAAGAACCAGTATCTAGTTGCAACCACAAGCCCAAGTAGAATTCAAA
The DNA here is from genome assembly GCA_023653785.1 of Ophioderma brevispina. NCBI lineage: Eukaryota > Metazoa > Echinodermata > Ophiuroidea > Amphilepidida > Ophiodermatidae > Ophioderma > Ophioderma brevispina. The sequence goes on from JAMKCH010048174.1 coordinate 2,988, forward strand.
ATGTCGAATTACAAAGTAAATTTGACGATGGCAAAATGAAAAGTTTTATTTAGAAAAGCATAATAGCCCAATCAGTTGGCATTTTTTAGTACAGACCACCCGCACACCAGGCCGCGCGGATCAGGGAGGAGGCGGAAGGGGCACGCGCCTCCCGGTAATTCTGCTGCAAATCTTGCAACAAATCAGCCCATTTTGGACAAGTTTACCCTTTCATCCCCCCCGGTAATTTTGATGTTTTCAAATCCTGGATCCGCCCATGCAAACACTACACAAAGTTGCAATATTGCCTGAAAAGCTAGCGTCTTCTAAAATGTTTTTTCAGCCTGTCATACTTTTCACTGCTGAATGTAATAAAATAGAATTTGGTTCAGAAGTTTGTGTTGGTAACTTGTTTTATAACTTGCAACAATTATTAATGGAAGTTACCCATCATGTGTCCATTTTTAAAATTTTTCTCCCTCACATGTAAGCATATCACAAACTTTGATTACAAATGTTGAGTTAAAGGTGTGTAACGAGAGATTTTTGAGGCATCCAATATTCTGTCATAATATACTCTAGTAAGCTCATGGTGGTTTTGTATGCATTAATCTGTCCAGAGCTAAACTCTTCAGGAATCCACTATTGAAGGTCCAGGAACAATATTTGGTTGGTAACATAATCCCCACTGACGCCGAAAATGCGGAAATGGCTCGCCCCTTTTTTGGGGTCACACACCTTTTTGAATGAGTACTACTGATTGTGTCTACTAACGTTGGAACCTAGAAGTTTGAGACCACTCAAAAATTGTCGGAATGGCCACATATGGGGGTCAGTAATCTACATTTTTATATCCACAAGATCAAAGGTTTTTAAGATAATGTCAAAAACTGATTCCTCATATCGCACACTAAACCATTATATGAATTCATAAGGTTTTCATGCCGAACTGAAGGGAAGGGTCACCAAGAATCAAGCGATTTTCCGATTCTTGTACTTTGCACTAGGATGATTCATGTATTGAGGGGGGGGTTCTATGGTCGGACTCCCGTAAGAAGGTCCTTGGTTTGCCATTTTAGAAGCTAAAAATTAGTGTTTCAAAGCACAATTTCCCTGGGTTTCCTTCTTTGTCCCGTCTTCCCGCCTTTCATCTTGTTCCTTCTTCTCCACTTTCTCTCTCTCTCCTTTGCACCAATTCTCTCTTTCTCATCTTCCCTCTTTTTCTTCCTCTTCTTTCTTCCCCTTGCTCTCTTGCCCGCTTTCTTTCTCTTTTTCTCTTCCTTACTTTTTTTGCCTCTTCCCATTTTTTGGCTCCCCTTCTCAATTTTAAATTTTTTGTGTGTGTGTGTGTGGGGGCTACACCAATGGTATGTGTGGCGTCAAGATTGGGTAATTTTAGCGACGTTTTCATTTGAGCCACAAAAGGGGGGCCCCCCCACTTTTTAGGGGTCAGTGAAATGATTAGCTCTTGAAACCGCATGTAGTGCATGTAGATTATTTAAAGATCCTCGCAGCTTTTGACCCTTGCCATTAGGCCCTCAATGAAATACACGGTAGAAGTCGCTATTTTCCCACACGCGGCGTGCCGTCTAAGTTCAAGTTATTTTATTGACTTTTTTTTCATCATACCGGGGGGGTGGGGGGGGGGGTGGGGGGTCTTTCATTTTGCCTTTAGCGCTTTTAGATCATTTAAGACCCTTCAGCAGCATGTAACTTTGCTGCTGAAGGATTAACTTGTACAACATAACTTAAGTCCTATAAAATGAAAAACATATATTTTGCACACCCCTACGAATGGCCATTTTGACCCCCCCCCCATGCAAAAACGATAGGATTAACATTAAAATGCTCATTATAATCTCAGTTGAAATCCACATGGTCAATAGTTCTGTTCAATACAAACGTCATAACTTATTGAGTTGTGGAGAAAAAACACTGTTGTAAGAGCACTTACAAAAATCACGGTTTTTCACCTAATATTACCCAAAATGGTTGACTGGCTGCCATTTGAGACCGGAAAGACTAGAATTTTTCTTTTTGTGACCTAGCCTTAGCTACCCCAAAATTATCCGTGAGGAGAGTTAGAGCAACATCCACTTGTATGGTGACTCCCTATGTTGGCATGACACCTGTGTGCAATATGTGAAATCAGTTTTTGACAATTTCTTAAAAACTATATAAAAATATATTACACTGACCCCCCCATAATGTGGCCATTCTGCACATTTGGAGTGGTCCGCACCGCCTTGTCCAACGGTTCTGTAATAGTCAGTAGTACTTCCTCCAAAAGGGGCGTGCCACCCAAAACATGTGCGTGGCCATTTCAAACATTTCGTCGTCAGTTGGGATTAATGTTCCCAACCAAATAATTGTTTTTTTCCTGGACGCTTCAATTAGTGGATTCCTGAAGTGTTTAGCTCTGGACATATATTGCATACAAAACCACCATGGGCTACTAGAGTAATAGTAATTTCGTACAGAATAGGCCCCCAATAGATTGTATGTGGCTACAGAAATGCCTTAAAAGACAGAAAAAAGGCGATTCTGGTTTGCTTGTATTTCAATATAAACATAGGCTGAATTTTGTATTTGCTCCTATACCAAATTAGAAATTTCAAAATTTTTGTACCAAAGAAACATTTCTCAGCTTAATCCTTTCAGATGGGGTCATTTTTGATGGAAAGCTTTACATCAGGGCAAAAATCAGAACTTTCGATTTTTTTTAGGGACACCTGATATTCGAAATCTCTCGTTGCACCTTTAAATCCATCCAACTGTGTGGATAGTAGACGTATGAATGTGTGCCGCATTGGAACATAGGACAGACTGAGATCAAGTCTGATCGACCACAGTTGGGGATGTTTTTGTTCATAATTTAAAGCAATAATAGCACATTTTTTGGAAAAGTGCCCCAAATTTTCCAAAAATTTTGCAATTTTTGCACAGTTGCATTGGAAACTGGCTAGTACACTATACCTGTGAATGGTTAAGCTCGAAAATGTCTATGTGTCACAAAGGAAGGGATTTTGTAATTAAAATAATATCAGAGATCTCCGATAATAATTCAACGGCTGCTGGAAACAGCTTTCCAATATGAAATCGACGGGACATGGTGCCATGTACATGTCTACACTCATCCATTAGTTGTTTTATTGGTTCAGGCAAGTCAAGTTAGAGGTCATTTTCATGAGGTGGCACTATTTAATAATGGACGGCCAGAATTTTGGCATTTCCAGCTCCGCCGTTAATTACAATATGGGATCTCGATTCAATTACAAAATCACTTCTTTTATGACAAATATGCACTTTTGAGTATTATCGTTCGCAGGTAAAGTTTTCTAGATAACTACCAACATAACTGTGCAAAATCTCAATTTTTGAAAATTGTGGGCGCTCTTTAAAAATGTGCTTTTATTGCTTTAAAACAAAATATTTCTGGGTCTTAATTTTCACATTTGAGTGGGGTAATGAGAAAAATATGAACTTTCTTCCAATAGTCATTTTTGATGGTGGTGGGGGGGGGGGGGGGGGGGGAGGTTGTCCATTGGGTTACCCACCTTTAAAAGCTTTTGGTGAATACAAATTCCTTTAAAAATGAATTGCATGTTCAATTATGAATGAATCATGTTTTTTGTTATTTTTAAACTATTGACATTTATTGATAATAGGATTTTTAAATTTAATAATTTTTTGGTACTCAGAAAATGGTAGATTCTATTCCACTAGTATATTTTGAAAATTTGGAAAGAATTGAGAGTGTGGCTTTTAAGGTAGGATTATCGGCTACGGCTTCATGCCCAGATTTTGTTGAAATTCTCATGAAATGTTGGTATTGGTGAAAGAAACATGTGTGCCAAATTTTTTCCAAAAAGGCGTTTTAGAGATATGTCACGTAATGCATTTTCAAATTCCCATAGACTTTGTACAGGGGCTGATTTTGGCAGTATGAAAAATGACCAAAATGGGGCAATTTTGTGAAAAACTACACATTTTATTTCAATTATTTCTCAAGTAATTAATAAGATTGGTGTTTGTTTTTAATGGATAAAGAAATATCAAAATTCCATACAATTTTTTTATTTTTCTGTATATCATCAAAAACAAAGAACAGGTGGTCGCAACAACACTTTTTTGTTGAAGTATTTCTAGAAATACTGAAGTATCCACTTTTCATAATTTTTCCTAGAAGAAACTACAACTCCCTTGGTGATGAATAAGGTGTCATATGAAAGGAAATCAAATTTAGAAAATTCTCACGTTAGATTTTGCAGATTGAGTGTTTCTATTTGAAATAATAGGCGTTTCTAATTTTCCCTAAATTATTTTTCCCTAAAATAATTTTTTCTAAAGAATTAAACACTTGATTCAAAAAAGCCAACATGAGATTTAGGTATTTTGTTTATACAAACATCCCTAAAATTTCAGCTTAAAACACCTTTAGGCTGGGAAAAATTATTTATTGTAAAATTAGGGAATTTAAAAAAATAAAAACACTAAAACAAATCATGCAGTCTTGAAACTGCACAAAACTGTGGAGGAGAGTTCAATCCTTACCATAGTCAAGTTTGGACTAAATTGATTCAGGAGTTTTGATTTTATGGTCATTTTTCTGTAAGACCATTTTATCCGATGATACTACCTTAAGTAGAGAATGTTGAGACAAGGACTCGTTAGAAATAATTAGAGGCTAATTTGCATAAATTGGCTGTATTTTGTGTCAATCAGGTTTTTTCTTTGTGTGGCAATCTTTTAAAGTAAGGCCTGATTATGTTCTATGTTATAACTCAAGTCTGTTTTATAATAATAAAATAAGCACTAAATTTAACAATAAGTATAAATAAAGGACACATTTGTACTCATTTTAGGCCATTTTTGTCTTCATTTTTAGCTGTCATGCGTGACGCTATCTAAAATCGACGATTCGGCAGTAGGCGGCCGAAAAAGTCTAGGCGTTCTCCGTGCCCTCGTTGAGCATATTTGTTCCAAATTGGTCGTGTGAAAGAGTGGGAGTCTCTTCACGCTGAATGATTTTGTAAGCAAAATCGGCCTAGACGTGTGTTATTTCCCCGTTTGTTTTTGTGTTTTGTCGCAGTGTAATAACCCCGTAACCCAAGATACAGAGTCAATCTCACGTTTTGTTTGTCGTAGTAGCGAACGCTGCCGTCGAAAGCCCAGCGATTTTTTAAATATCGAAACTAGAGAAAATATACTTTCGAAATAACAACACAGCAAATAATCATCACTGATTGCACTGTGTTCTGTGATATATTTACTTTACAAGTACAAATCCATTCGTTCAAAGATGTAAGCGCAATCGTCCTGGAGAAGTTGCAGCAGGCGTTTGTAAAAATGAATATTTATGTGGGGCCGCAACCATTTTGTTAGGGGATGGTTCCCACTCCCCTGGCCATGCGCATTTGCGATACTCTGGCAATATTGTTTTATTTCGGAGTTGTGCCATGTTTTTTGTTTAATGTTGTTGTATTTTATTAATAGATTTATTTTTAATTGTGAGTGAGTTTGTTATGATATTTATTATTTATTGTCAAGGGTTTTTGTGTCATTTTATTGCGAAGGGGGAGTTTTTGTGGGCGTGTAACTTATTTGTAATGTAATGTTACGGCCTCAGCTGTTTGGCATGCTTACAACGCATGTTCCCGGGGCATGATTGCCCCAACTCTTAACATCCTCGAGTTTATACAGGTCGGGCTACGAAAAGTGGAAGAATATACCATTAATTTAAAGGGTTTGTTTGAATCAGTTATAGGATAAGATAATAATAATAATAGGATGGAAAATGGGTCAAATTCGAAATATGTTATTTAGGGCCCTGGTTTCTTGCATGTAATTATTATTGTTACTATATTAACTTCTGGTACTATTTCCATGGCTATTTTTACTTGAATTGAGTTTGCAAGCTGTACAATTTTTTTATTTTTTCTGTAATCTCATCAAAACAAGATACAGGTGGTCGCACACCTTTTTTGTGTTGAAGTATTTCTAGAAATACTCAGGATCCACGTTTCGTAATTTTCCCTAGAAGAAACTACAACTACTACACTACACCCCTTGGTGCTGAATAAGGTTTCCATATGAAAGGAAATATCCAATTTAAGAAATTCTCACGTTAGATTTTTGCAGATGATGTTTCTATTTGAAATAATAGGGCGTTTCTCATTTTCCCCTAAATTATTTTCCTAAAATAATTTTTTCTTCGAAGATTAAACCTTGAAGCAAAAAAAGCCCCACATGAATTTTAGTTATTTTGTTTTATCACCCATCCCGAACATTTCCTTAAAAACACTTCCATTTTAGGCTTGGGAAAAATTATTTAGTAAAAATTAGGGAATTTTTAAAAAAAATAAAAACACTAAACCACATGAGTCTTGAAACTGCACAAAACTGTGGAGAGAGTTCATCCTTACCATATCCAGTTTGAGCTAAATTGATTCAGTAGTTTTGATTTTATGTCCTTTTTCTGTAAGACCATTTTATCTCCTGATCCTACCCCTTAGTAAGATTTTGAGACCGTTGAGACAAAGGACCGTTCGAAATAAGGCTATTTATTGTTATAAATTGGGCTGTATTTTTGTGTGTCCAATCATGTTTTTTCGTTTCTTTCCTTTGTGTGGCAATTTTTAAGTAGCCTGATTATGTTCTATGTTATTCAGCTGTTTATAATTAATAAAAATAAAACAGTAAGCAATATACAATACGTAGAATAAAGGACACATTTGTATCATTTTAAGCCATATTTGTCTTCATTTTTAGCTTCATGAGTGAAGCTAATCTAATCGTACTAAATACCGATTCGGCAGAGCGGGCCGCAAAGTCAAGGCGTACTTCTCCGTTGCCCTCGATTGAACAATTTGTTCAAAATTGGTCTGTGAAAGTGTTGGATGTGCTTCTTCAACTAAGATTCGTAAGCAAAATCGTCCTAGAAGTGTGTTATTTCTTCTTATCCTTCTTCTTCTTCCGTTTGTTTGTGTTTGTCGCATGTGTAAACCCCGACCAAGATTTAATCAAGTCAATACTCACTCAGTATTTGTTTTTCGTAGTAGGCTCGGCGGGCCGCAAAAGCGCGATTTTTTGTAATAGCGAAACCTAGATAGAATATATCGTTCGATAACAACCAGCAGAATCAGTCACTGATTGCCTGTGATACTGTTATATATTTACGTTACACATCAATCCATTCGTTCAAGGAGGTAAGCGCATCGTCTGTATGAAGTTGCAGCAGGCGTTTTGTAAATGAATATTTATTGTTGGCGTCACATACCAAGTTTTGTGTAGGGGGAGTTTCCCACTCCCCTTGTCCATGCTCATGTGCGAAGCCTCTGGCAATATTGTTTTTATTTCGGAGTTGTGCCTATTTTTTTTGTTTAATGTTAGTGGTATTTTATTAATAAGATTATTTTTATATTTGTAGAGGGAGTTTTGTGATGATATTATTATTTATTGTAGGTGTTTTGTGTTCATTTATTCGATGGGTAGTTTTGGGCATTTAACTTTTATTAATTGGTAGGGTTCGGCTCAGGCTGTTGGGATGCTGACAACGCATGTTTCCCTTCCCCGCCGGGCAATGATTGCCCCACCTCTTAATATCCTCGAGTTTATACAGTTCGGGGCTATCCTAAAGTGAAGATTAAATGGGGGCCATTTAATTTAAAAGGTTGTTGAATCAGTTTATAGGATAATAATATAATCATGGAGGAAAGGGGTCAAATTCAAATAAATTCTTCGAAATATGTTTATTTCTGATCCTGGTTCTTGCCATGAAGTTATATTGTTCCTCTTATTAACTTCATTAGACTATATTCAATCATGGCTATTTTTAACCTACGTGATGATGTTTGGCAAGATTACAAATTTTCGTTCTGTTTGGTAGCTTATGGTACAAACATCCCTAACTGAAGCACTGGTTTGTTTCCGATTTGCATTTAGACCGGGTTGCTTATCCTCAAGCGTGGTCATTGTCACCAATTTTGTCCAAGGTTCACAGAACACGTGACCCCCGTGAGGTCGCATCACAACTGAACCAAGCAAACACGAATTGATAACATCGTGTATGGACCTGCAATTTTGTTAAATATTTAGCATTGCACATTTCTTGTTTATTTACTTAAAAATAGAACACTTTCGATAGTGGTGCAATGTAGTGCTGATAATACAAACGAACGATGGAATATTGTACCAATGCAGCTATATTAATGTTTCAATTTCAACGCGTAGCGTGGGATGGGACCTTTTTTTCCCCCTGGAAAATGCCCGAACCACTCGCCCGTGGATAGGCAGTCTTAGCAGACCGAGTTGGCCTAGCTTTTACTATGGGACGTTTTGCAATCCCTCCAGTTTTATACGCCTTTCTATGAGTGGTTGTTGGGATGCTTGTACAAAACTTTCTTCTTAACAGGCGGTTCTCGCACACAAGTCTCGCCTCTTTCGCGCTTCATTGTACAGACCAAATCACACACCAGAGTCCCAGGGTGTCCCCCAAAGTTGTGCAACCAGATAAACTCTAACTAAACTCCAATTTCCTTACATTTACTTCCCACTATTTCATTTGACACCACCTAAGGGTCACAAGCTTTTCCAATGGGTGGAGATTTCATCTTGCAAGTTGAAACCCCCCCCCACGAGCATAAGTCAGAGATTGTTGAGAGTACATAGCACCCCTGTTTTGCATTGTACAGTATTCTTTACTTCCTGCTCATTCATTTGACACCACCCCAGGGGTCACACATTTTCCATTGTGGAGATATTATCTTGAAGAAGTCCGACAAGAGCATAACTAAGATGTTTGATAGCAGCACCCACACCCCCCCGGGTTTTTGCATTTTGATATTATTCTATACCTCCCCACTCTTTCTTTGACAAACAACAACCACCCTAGGGTCACAACATTTCATGGGAGATTATTAATCTTGAAAATTCCCCCACTGAGCACAAGTAAGAGAGTTTAGGAGTAGCAAGCACCCCCTGGTTTTGCATTTATAGTGTTCTATACTTTCTCACTCTTTCATTTTGATACCACCTAAGGTCCTCAACATCTGTCCGTTTGGGAATATTAATCTGAATGTTCCCAACATAATCATAACCAGAGATGGTTAGGAGTAGCACCCCGGTTTGACATTTATATTAGTCTTTCTTTCCTGCTCTTCATTTGACCCACCCCCCGGGCCACAACATTTTCCTTGTAGATTATTAATCATATAAGTCATGCAAAATCCCTAAATTCCTAAATTTAGTAAAAATATGAAAATTTAATTCATTTGGCAACACTATTTTGAAAAATCATGTGACCACATTTTAAATTTGAGTTCGCCTACGGGGTCCAAAAAGCGGTGAAATGCACATTTTGCGTATTTTCATTCACATTTTCCAGAATGGTAAACATGCTGGCACCCCAAAGACTGACCAGAAGTAGAACAAAACCATTCAATGACCACATGGGCAACTGATCTAGCTATATATATTGATGTTAATATACCTTTGTTTGTGGTTTACCTTCCTCCCCCCGCCATTTTTATTGTCTTCTTGTTTTTTTTGTACCTGGTTTGTACACTAACCAATCACACACACCCAGCCATATCCTGTACAAAAAGTGTAAATTTTCGCGCTAACATTGATTTTCGCCGCTTTCGCACGCTTCTGAGCAGCTCGAATTAACACCAGCTAAATGGTTTATTTTGTTATGTATGATCTATTAGGATAAGCTGAAAAGAGCGCATTTAAACCGCAAAATGTTAAAAAAAAATTCGCTGAAACTTCGAAAATTAACACACGCGAAAATTATCACTTTACAGTACTGTGAGCCATAAACACAATGCTGACCTAATTTTGAGGTAAAAACAACCTCCTGACTCACATCTTGTTTGAAGTGTAGTATTTCACACTGACAATCATGTTGACAACTGAGAAATTTGGTTGAATGGAACAAGCATTTAGCATTATTTGGCAATTTTTAAAATAATCAAAGAATGCCCCTTTAAGTGGCCCCATCATTTTTGACCACATTAAATTATTCACACAACAAGATTTAACCATATATAGTCTCATTTCGCCGAAGGACTTTTGCATATCCATTACCATTTATGCGATACAGCAATTACCCATAATTAATTAGGATCATTGGCTCAAACAATTCCCCTTTAATTGATCCACTTGCCACTTTGACCCGCATTGTGATTCATACAAAAGGCTATGGCTAGAATGTCCTCATGTAGCGAAAATTGCATATCCCAATTTCCCATTTCCGTGATAAACAAGCATTAGCATATTTAATTAATCAGCGGGTGTATCACAAAATGCCTCCCTTTAAATAATAAAAAATTTTTTAAATGCATTTTTTGACCCAATTATGATTCACACCCCAAAGATGCATGGCAGAGTATTCTTTCATGCAGCGAAGGAATTTTGCCATGCCGATGTCTTTCAGCAATACATAATTTACGCATATTTAATTAGCTCATTTGCCTACCTAGTAAAGCCGCTTGTCTCTTATCACACACGTTCAAATTGGAAAAAGATGCGCACAATGATAGGCTTTCATGCGTTGAAGGAATGTTCCGTATCCCTGTACCGTTTTCAAATTTATAGCAATCGCTGTTTTTGCATAATATTAGCTCATTTGCATACTTAATTTGCCCGAATAACGCCCGAAATCAAATCAGTTCGAGAACTTCACAGCCCGCTCCCTTCCACAAAGTTACATCATACACCTTAAGTTACGGAACTCCAGAAACTTGTACACAAGCCGTGCGGAAAATTTTCGTTAATTAATCAAATTAGATACTTATTGCATGTTTTAAACGCCCAAAATCTAATCAGGGTCGAGAACTTGTGGAACCGCTTCTTTTCCTTCTTCCCACCACGTTACATCATCATCGCCCTTACGGACTCCAGATAAAAAATCGTACAAGCCCTGAACCGGACGTCAGGCAACAACAGCATGCTACAGACAGACGACAGACGCACAGACAGACAACAAGCCAGAAAAGGATTACTAAGTCTCTCTGCCGAAACAAAGTTCAGGCGAGACAAAAAGTCCAGTGTAACCCGGGGTGTAACAGATCTAATCGGCATATGATTTTTAAGTTATTATCGAACAACATCCACGAACATGTGCAAAAAGCGACCCACTTCCCTTGTCCTGCGCAGTTACATACCTAATTCCCATATTACAGGCAAATACAACAAAGCAGGCCCTTGGTCCTTTCAAAGACACTGCAAGCCGTTAATGAATAACCCGCTGACACATTCCATACGTTTCAAGCAGGCAATTACGAAGCAATTTATTCTTTAAACTTGTGTATGACAAAACCCCGTGTTTCTTCTCGGCCTTTTGGTTGTCTAATTATCGCCGTATACGGCTCCGAAGAAATCCGACGAATATTTTGCTGAAGCCGTGGATATGTTTGAGTAGATGTCCTAATTACATCACCTAGGGATCCCCGTTTATTTTAACAATCACGTGACAGAGGGAGGAGGTGGGGTTGCAGGTAGGTAATATTTTCTATTTCTACCCAAGGGCAGGTTTCGGCCAAGGTCGTATCAATCGGATATAGTAAGAGACAAACAAATTGAAATGTCCATTCATATTGTGCTTTCCTGATAACTTATCGAGCTCTGAAGAGAGGTTGTATCCCTCCCGTCAATTTTGCCAGGTTAGCTCGCAAGTGTCACACTACACGTAGGGAAACAAGAGCGGTCACCGCCCGTGTGATTCGTGCAACCTGGTTTTGGTGTGTTTGACCGGTGGGTACTTGCAGTCCCGGTTTGGGAATGACCCTTGAGTAAATGGCTAATTGGTAACTGCTGCAATGGCCCTTTAAAAATAAAGACGTCCTTATTTTTGTAATGATGGACTGGGCGGATTTGATAGATCTTTTTCGCCTAGGTATTTTTTCGCATTGATCACAGACTTTTGGATTTTGCGCACCTTGTTGTCCACCCCCAACCCCAACCCCTCCGCGATACGGGGATTGCCTGGGCTTTAACTGGTTTGGTTTTCACTGCGGTGAAGCCTTTTGTTTTCACATCAAACATTCAACTTCGGGGGTGAATCCCCCTCATCATCCGCTTCCTGCCTGCCATTTACCCACGACCGTCACACTACATGTATTTTCGTATTCTTTTTTAACTGAGTTTTTTTACATGGGGTCCCAAAGTTTGCATAGGTCAACAAAGATCACATGGGGTCACAAAGGTCACACGGGGGCACCAAGGTCCCTGGGGTCACCAAGGTCCATGGGGTCACCGAAGTTACATGAGGTCACCAAGTCACTGGGGTCCAACCAAGGTCACATGGGGTACCCAGGTTCACATGGGTTCCTGAGGTCGCATGGGTCCAAAGTCACATGGGTCACCAAGTTCACCAAGGTCACATGAGGTCACCTGCCCCTCGCCGATGCCCCCACCATTTCCCCCTCCCTACCCCCCCTACGCACCCCACCCTCCTACGCCCACCACCACCATCCACCTCCACCCCTACCCCCATATGCCCCTCCCCCCCCCCTACCCCCTCCCTACTCCCCCGCACCATTCTCCCCTTTCCACCCACACCCGGTCCGCCCCACCCCCCTCTACCCACTCCCCCCCCACCTTCCCCTCCATATGATTTTCCCACACAAATGTAGGTATGGTAGTTTTTTATGTAGCAAAAGGAATATTGCATACCGATTTACCATTTTATTATCGATAGCAATTAATGCATATTTTAATTAGCTCCACTTGCATACCTAACCCATGTCAGAAACTTTGCAAATGCAAGAAGATGCGGCCTAATAGGTTTTCGTGTGCAGTGGAAGAAGGTGTAGCGATGTCCGTTTTAAAATATCTGGATTATGTATGCGATTTGGCATATCAAATTAGCTTCATTTGCAATATATAATTTTGCTCGAATATGCCCAACACCTAACATGTCAAGAACTCTTTAAACCCGCTTTTCCTTGCCCACCAAGTTCTCATACGCCTTACGGAACTCCAGATACCTTACACACAAGCCTTGAGGGAAAGGGATGTCATTTTGACCGGCCAAAAAAGCTAATTAAATTCATGAATATGCAATATGCATGCAGCCAAAGCTGCACCATTTGCGGCAACCTTCACCTAATCATCCTATCAAGTTCGAAGTTAAAATTCGGAATTAGCGTTTAGCCAGCAGAGCATTGGAAAAAAGTGTAACCGAAAATGTCTTAAAAATCTCAAATAAGCTAATTAAAAAAATTCATGAATATGCAACAACTGCAGGGCAAACGCGACACATACTTTGCAGCAGCACCCTCACTCTATATAATATCAAGTTTGAACGTAAATCGGGGATAGTTTTAGCCTGCAACATGTTTAAAAAAGATAAAAACCAGTCATACGGACATACATAAACGACAGACCTAAACGAACGACATACGGATTGCATACGGACACACAGACTTTGGACTAGTATGGGCCTCCACGAACATTCGTTCTGGGCCTACACCATCATATGCAAATAATGCAGGCCAAAAGCTACACATAATATATTGCGGCACTTCACTAGAACATCGTACAAATCGGATTAGCATTTAGCCACATAGCATTTTCAAAAAGGTTAACCGAATAAAAAAATTTTTTTTTCCCCAATCTTGAAAAATATGCAAAAGATTAAGCTAATTAAATCATGAATACTGCAAAAATGCAGCCAAACTACCATAATATTGCGGCAACCTTCACTCTAATCATCATATCAAGTTGGAAGTAAATTCGGGGATAGCTTTTGCCTTCAGAGCATTTAAAAAAGGATAACCGAGTCTAGGGACGACTACGGACAGACATCCGACCGGACACATGAATTTTGGACCTAGTATGTCCTCCATGAACCATTCTTTCAGGGCTTCAGGCGACAAAAATGTTCGGACGCAAAATCTAAAGGCTTTTTTCATGCTCTGGCCAAACTAACATACTCTTTACGTCAGAAATTTGCCCATCATTTGGGATGGGATACTCAAATTCAAATCCCTCAGATATGCCAGGCATAATTCGACGTACTCTTTGGATGCTTCTTCTATCCATTTTTCAACAAAATGTCCCGAAATTTTGCCAAAACTTGACACAAAACGGTGCATCTTCAACAGAGATTCGGACGAATTAGTGAATAGTGTAACACTGTCACATTGTGAATGTATCGTATCACCACGATATCTAAGGAAGATTGGACACCCCCCTATTTTTTGTGTAACGGAAGTGGATATTCATGGGGAAGGGCGCTCAAGCGTCATAGGTAAAATATGAAAACATCTCGTATAGCATCTGTGCAGAAGCACTGTCTAGTAGATAGAACGTCTAGTGTTCAGCTGTTAATTGTTTCAAATTAACACCCAAGAATCGCCGAAATTTCATTCTTCGTTTCGATTCCGCTAAAGGAAAAATTAGTTAATTTGCTTGAAACAAATGTGAGTGAAAGTGATTGCCGCAGTGTTTGTGTAGACTGGCCGATGCACTGTATGCACCGTTTTGTCTCATGACTGTCCAAACTTCTAGGCTCATTGAACCATTTTAGGTGAGGTAGGTAAGATCATTTTTTTTTCCATAAAATATAAATGG
>JAMKCH010048175.1:0-11004 GCA_023653785.1 Ophioderma brevispina
TTCCGAGACGGCTGCCACTAGGTCTTCAAAAAAGTCGATCGATCACCGGCTCATGGTGTGAAAAGCCTTAATTATTACAATATTCTGACGCAAGCATTAACAGTTCATCAACACCGCCTACACGAGCATGGCACATCAAACTTGACTGCACATTGTTACAATGAATTTTACACAATGATATTGTGTGATACATTCTTGCAATATGTAACGGCTGTCCAGGAGCTATTTTTGTGCCTGCATCCTTAGAGGCTTGTCTTTTGATTACACACGTGTGGATGTAGTGTAGCAGATTGCAGCTGTAGCGGATTAGATTTTCTGTGAGGGATGCTGTAATACGTGTATTTGCTTACGCTTTTCAATTTTGTGTTCCTTCATATTTCCACCACCCATTTCGCTATTGTTTGGCTGTTTCCTCCAAGACTGAGGAATACAACGACAACGAATGGCGGGCGGCCATTGCCATGACGGACATCATACTGACGACCCAAATTGTGAAGTAACCTACTCAAGACGCAAGTGATGAAGAATCGACCGGAAGGTGGATGGGGATGGGTTTATAGTCGCAGTAATTTTCTGTATGATGACTTTAGTTGTTTGGTTACGTCACTGCTTTGTCCGTTTTCTTCGTAGAAGTGGTTGCAATATTTTGATACGACTGCACCAACATACGTTGGGTGACATCATTACCGTCCAACAGTTCTGGAGTTTTTTCAGTAAGCATATGTATCATCTTTGATTCACCACTCTATTCCAAAACAAATAACAATAACATCATCACCTAATTTTTGGCACTTTATCACAACTGACTCTGCTTTTTCATCTTATATTTCTTGTATTTTCATGTTTGGATACCGTGTTTCATGAAAACAAAAAAAAATTGTACATGTACATGTAAAAAGTGTTGTTTTAAAATGGGCGTGACAATTAGCGACCCTGGGTCACTACTTACCCTGATGGAGTCCATCAGACTTGTAACCGAATAAACGCATATTCGCAGTTTATTCGTACAAGTCTGATATGTCATCAGGATCACTAGTAACCCAGGGTCGCTAATTGTAACACCCGTTTTAAAATGCACGCTATCATAAAATTGACCGTACCATTGACAAGACCTCATAAGTAGCAACACAAGAGAACCGTTTTCTGCACACCCTAGCGACTGACTGTTTAGCGTGCAAATAGCAATATTGCCGGCCACCTGGAATTAATACAAGTTATATGCTGATGTGGTAATGCATGAAAAGATTTTCTGATTTTGATTTTATTCTCCGATCGTTAATTCAGTTGTGTGCTTCTGACCGTGAATCCCTGAAATCAAAATAAACGTAGCTATTGTCCAAACCAACCCACCTTCCATACCACGAGTTTGCTGAGCTACATAATTGGAGACTGACTTATATAGTAGGCTTACTGTATGTTGTCGAAACGAAACGAAACGAAACAGCATATCCCATTGGATTCAACGCTTTATTTCCGTTATGCACGTTATGGATGCATGACGGAATAGCATGTTAATCCAATGGGAGTTCTGTTTCGTTTCCTTTGGTTTCGCAAAGTATAATAAGCGGACTTAGTAGGGGTTTATGAACGAGAATCCCTTCTAGAAGTTAGGGGAAGAAGGTGAAGATGTGTTTTGCTATAGTTTAAAGGTTGCTGATCAGAATTTTTGTGTCCAACCTTTGGGAAATGCGGGGACTTTGTAACATCAAGCAGGGTTGATCGGTTAAAACGGGCGGTTTAAACCGGCGTAAAACCGGTTTAAACCTGGTTTTAACCGGGAGGTTTTGACCGCCTACAAGTGCAAAACTGGTCAAAACCTAATTGTGTACATAACTAGGCACAAAAAGGTTCGAATTAACTTTCTCAAAACTGTAATACATTAAAAAAACAACACAAGTTTTTGATAAAAAGATTTTTTTCATTTGTAATCTAGGCAGGGTGTAGTTTTAGGGTCCACATAGCTGAAGGTACTGCCCCTAAGTGTTCAAAGTAGACTACTGGTCAAAATCTAATTTTGTACATAAATTAGTCCTAACTGAGAACAAAAGATTTGATTTCATTTTGGTAAATTAATTCCAGAAAGTTTTCAATAATGATTGTTGATATGTACCGCCCCCAAAAACAAGGCCCCCCAACACCCCCCAACCCCCCCCCCCCCGGGGGGGGGGAGAGGGGGGTCCCCTTTTAGATTTTACTCGCATGACCTAAACAGTTCAAAATAATATGCATACACATGTGGTGTCAAAACATGGCTTATTGGCTGAGCATACATTTTATTAGGTCTACATGCATGTATAGTCAAACATGTCAAAACGAAATATGTAGATTGTCAAAACCCGACAAAAACATGATACAAATTGAATGCAACCATGGTCAAAACCACAAGGTCACAAATAGGTCAAACAGTGCAAATATGCATGGATGGTTAAAACCCTAGGTCAAAAACAGTGCAAATTACTGGATGGTCAAACAGTACCAAATGCATGCATGGTCAAAACCAGGTCAAAACATATACCCTACCATGTATGTGTGTGTTCGAATCATAGTACAAATGCATACCAAGGTCAAATTTAGGTCAAAACATATATAAATGTTGCATGGTCAAAACCTGGTCAAAACGTACAAATGCAGCATGGTCAAAACAGTACAATGCATGCTGGTCAAAAACAGCATTACAAATGCATGAATGGTCGACAGGTAAACATAGTACAAATGAATGCATGCGTCAGACACCAGAAATAAATTGCTTAAACATGATGCATGGTTAAAAACATATTTTACCTAATCATCCGTACTTTCAGCACCTTTCTGGACCCACAAGAGTACATCAAATTAAACTCATTTCTCACACAAGTCAGGACACTACCCCATGGTCATTATCAATTTACATGAATTTTTTGCAGTTTCATAATTTAACAATATTTGCTTTTTTCAAATAGGCTATTTGAATTCTTTTAAAATGACATTTATCTCATCCAGACTCATCAATAGTTAATATGTTTCTACCCTCGTTCAAGACAAGAATTTATTTCGATGGATTATGAAATAGTTTTGACCAGGTTTGACCGGTTAAAACCACTTTTTCCCGGTTTTAACCTGGTTTACAGCGTTCAGGTCAAAATTAGGTTTTGACGGGCAAAAGCCAACCCTGAAAAAAGGGGGTAAAATCATATAGGAAGTAAATGTGAAATCAAGTCAAATTGGTTGAAATGCACCAATGTGTGGTCACATTATAAGGATTAAAAAAAGGTATAGTTTGTATAGTTCTTGACCTTTAGTTACAGGCTAAGCCCTGTACGGTTTCAAGGTCAATGGCACAAAAATCCATGCTCAGACTTTGGTGGAAACTGGTAGTACAGGGGGAAATGTAATGATGTTTGGTTTAGTTTTTTCATACACAATTTAAATCAATGTTTGTTCCAACACAGAATTTCGTGGAGAAATCTGAATAATCCTGGGGTCATTTTTTAAAATGTGTTCTTGGTGTTTTATAAGGGGAAAATTTGTGAAGGGGTAAACAAAAGTGTTTAAAAATTTGTTTAAAATAATACCTATCTGTTCGGTTTGCTCATAAGGTTTCTAAAAAGCTAGCTATAGTTTGCAATATTAATGACCGATTGTTTTAGTATAGGTCAAGACAGTTCAAAGTCATTATTTATAGAATGTCCCGATTTTTTGTGAAATCGGTTTTAAATCGTTCATTGGGTCACACTTAAATTAGATTATGCTTGTTTCACCTGCCAAAGTGAGACGTGTACAGATATGGACTAGTGATCTCCATAGACCCTGTGGACCACGGCCATAGGGCCTATTCGAGGGTTGAACAAACAGAAGGACGTAACTCAAACTGGAAAAAGAAATATTAAAGAATTTCTTTAATTCTGCTGTAATACTGCTTTTGAGAAATGCGATTGTTTAATATTTTCTATAAGCAAATCTATTCATGACTCAAAATTTAAACAATCTCATTAAAAGCCATATATAGAGTACTGTAAGCAAACATTATATCAAAACAAAGAACCAATTTCTTTGAACAGCAGAGTAAAGAAAATCTTAATATTTCTTTTCAGTTTGAGTTACGTTCTTCTGTTTGTAATTGGCGCCATTTTAAAAACAAAATGATGAATCTTGAAGATTTTACCCCAGTGTGACCTTCAACCAGTTTTGCTTTGTAACTGTGGTACTTAACCTCAGATAAGGCAACAAAACTATACCGTTCGTAATCTGGAAACAACATTGGTACTGAAACATGATGGATACTTAAAACACATTTGCCTCTTTTAATATTTTGACTCCTGATAAGCCTTGCCTCCCCGAATACATCCAAGAACACATTTTAAAATGACACCCATGATTTGGAAATCCACATGCCAAAATTTGATAGGAAAACATTAGTTGCAAGGTTGTATATGAACGTTTCACAAAAATACAGTACACATGCACTATGGTGTAAAATGATTGATCTGGTCATAATGGAGCAATGTATACAAATTGCAGTCAAGTTTGGTGACCCTATAGAGTATGTAGACCCTTGTTATAATTTCGCCCCACTAATTACAAAACCAAATGCTAAACATTGTAAAATAAGGCAAGACAACATTTGACACCAGTTTTCAACAAATCAACAGGCCGTAGGTTTACCCCAGGCAGGGGCGGCGCATGACCTCTTTTTTCTGGGGGGGGCAAACGGGGGTGGGGGGGGTTCAAAGTGAAGTTTTTTGGGGGGAAAGTAAATTCTGGGGGGCAAAGTATCAAATATTTGTAGACAATTTTTAACCAATTTTTGCGCAACATCGCAGATTTTTCCAAAATTTGGTGATCTTTGTCCCCAAATTCGCGATTTTGCCAAAATCCCTCATTTTTTCCTTCAGCCGGGGGGGGGGGGAACTGGGGCAAGAAAAAAAAATTTGGGGGGGGAAATCGCCGCCCATGCCCCCCCCCCCCCCCGTTGCGCTGCACATGATCCCCAGGATGACCTTGACCATCTTAATGTGAACTATGCTGCTAACTTTTATATCCCTTAGTCCCTAATGCCACTTTTCAAAAATTAGGGGGCGGTCCCATGCCTTGTTGGTTTGTGTGAAATTGCCCCTCGATCTAACAAGAAAAAAAACCAACCTCCCTTTTTGCGGTTATCGTTCAGGTAGATTGATTGGAGTTTAATACAAAGGACATCGCCGAATAATGACAAAGAGGCCCTCTATAATTATAATAGTTATATTTCACCATCAAGTTTGAGTGGGGGGGGGGGGGGGGGGGGGGGGGGTGTTTTGCACCTACTTTACATGTATGCAATGTGTTTTTTATCCCCAAAATACACTTGAATTCAGAATAATGATAAAAGTCGAGAAACTTTCAGGGGATGCTCCCTCTGGAAACAGCAAGCAGAGTCTTCCTCCCATTCCAATGACCATTTATTACTGATTAAGAACCCGGAAGATGTTGCATAGCTGCCCTTTGTTATGGAGCGTGTAAGTGGACGTCTTGACATGCCTTTTGTCCTTCATAAGGCTACAGCAGATCCTAACGAGGCAGCTCTTAATATCATACCCCAATACATTATCTTATGCTACTGAGATGTGGATTACTAACCGTCTTCACACAAGCAGACTCCCTGGAATACACACAATGGCCCACAAAGCATGCCCATGACCGCGCTATGATATCATGAGGCAAGCTAGCTGCACTATGAGCTAAGAAATCAATTCTCATGGCACAATTCAATAGCTTTCATTCGCCATTGTGATTGGCAAATACTCACTTGTATTTTAGTATGTTTGTTAACATGTGCCCATTCAAGGCTAACTGAAAACAACTGAGCCCTTTGTAGATTATCATGCCTTACCACATAGTGATGTGGTATGGTATCTATGTAATGGTTTTGTTGTTGTTTATTGCAATTCCATTTAGTGTTCAGGCCCCCCCAGAAAACAAAAATGGCCAAATGCAGGTCTCTCACCCCCCCCCCAAGAACCAGAAAGGCACTCATATATATGTGCAAATAATATAACGCACATCCTTGCAGAGCGGCATTGTGGTTTCCTGGGGGGGGGAGAGGGTTCATATTTGGAAATTTAATTACCATTGAGCCTGTAGTATAATTTTACATAAACCGACTTTTAGGAATTTGTGTAAAGTGGGGGATTTTTTTAAAACCGGAAAAGTTAAACCTTTGAAATGGCCCTTTAAATGGCGGAAACGTTTCAAGTTCATCTGCTCTAATGAAAACTATAGAGGCCGTCCTCCATTCCTTATCCGGCGATGTCCCTTTGACAACTGTTCAAATCCATCTCTACACATCGGGTAATAAACTTGGCTCCGCTCTTACAAGAGCGCATAATCTAGTTATTATTATCCCTTAAAATCTTCCTTAAGGCATTTTCACCTTGTTATGTATAAAATTCGACGTTTTCCGTTTTAACACTACTTCAACAAAGGAATATGAATTTTGGTAAATTGTATTCAGAATTTCGAGATGTGGTTTGACGGATGTCTGTAACTCTTTTTCAATATCAGACATACAAACTACTCTTAATCTTTATGAAATCGCAATATACCCAGATACATTGGTAATATAGTTTAATAACAATCAATCTATTTCAAAGAAATGTTTTGGAAAAGCTACTAAGGTTGTTTGGATGGCCTTATTTTTTATTTTAACAAAAATGTTTTCATATATGCATGAGTCACGTGACATGCAACTTGCATGTATATAGCATTTCATGACTTTTGAGGATTTTTTACGCCATTCAGACCGGAAGTTCCCCCTTAATGACCCCTGACCCATGCCACATAACTTTTGTGAAGGGTCTCAGCTGCTTTGATGCATGAGTTACGTGACCATATACTACCTTGCATATAGGAATATGAATTTTTGAAGATTTTTCTCATTACTCAAGTTCTCCTTGATGATATTTGGACCTCATACCGCCCACATCTTTGGGAAATGGTCTCAAGCTGCGTTATATGTCACGTTACATGTTACCTTGCATATCCCTAATATCCCTAGAGAAAATGTACTCCATCCTGATGATCACCGCAAAAGAGTAGCGTTATTTTTCTGTCAGTCTAGGGCAATTTCACCCTAATACAACGCAGGGGTCCCGGCGTGGTTTTGAAAAGTCGAAAATTGTTAGGGATATATTGGAACCTTTACAATTATGACCAAGGGGTTTTCACTCCGCTAGTGCCCAGGGGTCTATTGACCACCCACGGAAAACTTTCCCAAAAGATTTTTTTGCAAATGAAAAAAACGCATTTAAAAGTCGGACAATTACAAAAAATCATGGTAACGCAGCCATTGCGAAAACCAAATCCTGGGGGTTCATAAGAACCCCCATGGTCACTTTAGTTTTAAACATGTGTAGCACTGACTTTGATCTTATACGTAGAAAATATTGCAAGTTTAGGTCAAGGTGAAAGTAAGTTATTGTAGAAATTCAACGAATTTATGAAATCAAATACACTTTCTTTTTACAAATCAAAAATACAAATCATTCTTAATCTTCATGAAACAGCTAAAAGACCCACCGTATTAGTTTAAAACATTACTTTTTTGAAAGAAATCTTTTGGCATATCTATTACAAGTTTTTTATGCCTTATATTTGTTGGCTAAACACCGTAAATGTTTTAAATCTAGGAAACATACTTTGCATTTACTCCGCTCTCACAGGTAAGCAATGTTAGATTTACGGCCATGACATTTTGAATATTAGACCAGAAGTCCCCTTTATGTCCGCTCTTACGACATGCAGGGATCCAATCGGGTCCTATTCTTTACTCCAAGTCCGCAGGTGGAAATTCCGCCTTACGTAGAAGTGCCGTGTTTTATGTATCATTATTAATATTTATACAATTTAGGTCCATTTTCCGGCACTCTAATCACCCATATGGTTTTCCCAGTCAAGGTGGCTTTTTAGGCAGTACCATATTTTTCCTGGGTGTCTGCTTTCAATGTTCGCTGAAAGTGTCTGCATCTTTATTTATCACAAGCCGCTTTTATACAGGTTTTGTACAGACTATATATTTTTTAGATTTTATTTTGAAACAATATTTTTAGCTTTGAGTCATTGGCAAAAAACAACAACAAACGGAGAAAAAAAAGCAATCCATCCGCTAAACGACGAATGTAGTGGCAAAAGCTCCTAAGGGGCGAGTGCCATTGGTGAAGTCTGGCCGCATTGACTTAGGTTCAATGATTTTTTGCCATGCACGAGAAACTAAAAATAGCAGGCATTAGCCTAATTCGTAAACGTTATATACCTCATAGATAGATCCTGTCATCTAATTGGTTAAATGAAAGTCCCCTGACATGTATAGTTTTCAACTATTTTTCCAGTAACACGCACTATAGTAACCTTTCTGCCCGTATAGTACTTTCTGCCGTATAGTACATTTTCGAGCGGTATACAGGACTGTCCCAAAAAATATAAATCAAACTAAAATCATAAAATATAAACACTGCATTTTTGCCAGATATGTTGACTTTATTGTGGTTAGACAAGAATCCTTACCTAAATCCTCGCTTTTATTCATCCATTTGATGGACCCTAAGCGGACTTATGTCAGTTGAAATACAAGTATAAAGACCATTTGGGCCAGTTTCACCCGAAGGTTCGAGAAACTAAAGATATAAGGCTTGTAGCATCATTGTGGGATTAAACACTTTCAAACAAAAGAATATTTGTACATATCAGAGGGAATTATTATCATGCATTGAACTAATCAATAATTTTTTTCAGTGAAAGCACCAGAAATTATTATGTTGTGGGTGAAATGAGGAACTCACTCTCAGTGGGTAATCTATGACTTCATGTGCATTTTGGGGATTTGACTGCTGAACTAATGTCAACAGCCACAAGTCTGTTGAGGGACAAATGTGTGGACAATGCTCTAATTTGGAGGGACAATTACCCTTCCAAATTTTCCCCACTGCCTCAAGATGCCAGGGAGGAATATGATGAAGAAAGCAGTGTTCAACAAGAGTGATAAAGTAAAGGATGGTTGTGTTCAAAGGTCCCAGTTTACTTTCAACAAGGTGTTTTTATGTTTCTACCTTCTACTGAAACTTGGAGTAAAGCTTAGACAACAAGACTGTTTGGAATTGAATTTCCCAATGCTACCATGTAGTTATTAGCAATTGCGATATTTTATGAATTATAAATTAATGTTATATCACAATAAGCAGCACGTTAATACCTCATTTGCATTTTAATTTTCAATAAAGATGTCTTGAAGGTGATTTTCAATGGCAACTTTTGTTGATATCAGGATACCGAAACTGGCCCACATGTTTTTCAACTGGTCTCAGATAATTAGCCCTCACTCCTGACCAGACCCCCAAATTAACCACCTAAAATCTCTGAAAGCTGGAACGCTCTTAAAAAGAATCAGTAAAACCCCAGTTGAGATGACTTAAGTTTTGGGCGAAAAAAATATCATCTTTTGATTTTATATTTTTTTTTTTGGGACAGCTTGTAGTAACTTCTTTGACCGGTATAGTATTTTTCTGCCCTAGCTGTAACTCGTTACTGCAAAAAGGACCTATCTATCTATGAGGTTAGAGTAAACAAAAATTAACTGCCCTTTATTCGGGCATAGTCAAATTTTATTTACCCTCGTGATCTCGAGACCGTACATTTTCCCTCAGCTCCGCTTCGGGCAAATAGTACTGCCTCAAGATCACCTCGGGTCAATAGATTTGCCATATTCCCCTCATGGACAGTCAATATTTGTATATTATAAATCTGTTTTATCAGTTATTTTATCAGATCAAACAAATGATTTAAGTGGTCTCTCTTGCATTTCATACAATGAAAATCCGTAACACAATTAATTTCGTATTATTTTACTTTATAATTATATCATATATGCCTTCCCTCATACTTGTCCATTATGTTGTAGTCAACGGGCCATTTTCAGTACATCTTTTTTGCTGTCAATCACAAACAATTTGAAACTGAAATAAAATTGACACAGTTCAAAGCAAAACTCACTTGTTCCGCTTCTTTGTTTGAGGAATTGGAGGTGCCTTGATTTTTACTCCTAGTATGGCGATGTTGGTCCCCTACTTCAAGAAGCGATATGTACTCGCTAACAGCATTGCTTTCTTCGGATCAGCTTTGGACCAAACGACAATGCCACGAATCTGCCAACACGCTCCTAAGGTTTGTATAATGACTCGTGTTTTCCTTGCAAAATCTGGAGTGTTTAACTTTAACACCATGGGTGTTAATTGACACCCTCCTGGAATCAATAGGGGACCTCACATACGGGTGTTAGATTTACACTCTTAAGAAGGTGTTAAATACCACCATGTTGAGAAGTATAATTCCCAAATTTTGGTGTACAATGTATGATATGCCACTCTTTGGTCCACTTACACCACAGGCGGTGTTAATTATTTTTTTAACACTACCAGTGCCAAATTTACAATGCTGGAATCAATAGATCATACGGACCGTACCGATTGGGGTTTTTAATTAAAAACAAAAAAACACGCGTTTTTTTTTAATTTATTGATTTTGTTATTGTTTGTCTTCTATTGTAACTGGCTTACCTCTAACATTTCATATGGCAGATCACCAAAATGCGTAATTCAGATTGTGCAACAACTCCTAAATTTCAAACCAAAAAAACGAACCACCGACAGTCTTGACACCGACTTGGTGTTTAACTTTTAACATCCATAAATTTTGCAGTTTAATGGCTTGTTTTTTTGCCGTATTATCCTATGGCCTGTTTTGGATAGTAACTTTACAAACTCTTTTCATAACTTCCACGTTTAAGGTCAATCCTTCAAAGGTAAAACATAATGTCTTGCTTTAATGTACACTTTAGATGTAATGGATTGCGAGGGCAATACTAGTTTCGGGCAGCCATTTTGACGCATTTGTTTGTTTGCGCAGCTCTTCTGAAACCCAGATCCTCAAAAAGTATTCCAATAGCTAACAAAGCAAAGCATGATACCGTCTCAAACTCTCACACAACACAAGGTTTCTGGA
>JAMKCH010048176.1:0-51778 GCA_023653785.1 Ophioderma brevispina
ATCCAGCGCTTAATGAATTAAAAACAAATGTTGGAATTCTGGCCATTGTGAAATTAAGTTGTAATAAAATTGGATTTCCAGAAAATCCTTATATAAATATGTGGAAATCCAGCCTTAAATTAACAAAAGGGCTGGAATTCCAGGCCATGAAAGTAGCGTAAACCCTGGATTCCCACATTCCTCTTATGGGGGGAGGGCAAATTTATCTGGAATAGCCCATTAAGGTTCTGTTTCTATTACGGAATGAAAAAATGTGGAAAATGCTGGAATGTTGTTGTCGCACAATTTATTTTCGTTCGGTTTTTGGCAGCAAATTTTTCCAGACACTATTTGGACCCATTACCATTTTCAATATGAAAAAAAAAAATGTTGTGCGCATAAAGTACGGGAAATATTGGTAACAAACCAATAAATGGACATATACGAGTAATATGCCTTAGTTAAGGAGGAGTCAAACTTGAGTCGAAAAAATGTCATAGTACTCAATTCAGCTTAGAGAGGACGCCTCATAGGCTCCTGAATCATTCTACGTCTGCAACACTCAACGCCGTGTGTGGACAATACACGAGTTAATGATAAACAGGAAATATAAAACAAAACTAGTTTAGACTATTGATAGTTTTTGTATGCGGCTGTATTGATCATGGACAAAAATGTTTCATATTTGCCTCCAGGGCCCGTCGAAATAGCGATTAAAATATTCAAAAACATACCTTTGAATTGCCATCACCTTTGTAGTCCATTTAGATTAGTTTAAGTGACCAGAAAGTTATCCGAGTCACGACAAGGGCTTTGACAATAACATTAAGGGTTTTATCTCGTGCTGGTTCCTTGCATATTTGAACACCTTATTTTGTTTTATTAAAAAATGGGTAGGTCAAAAATTGTAATTCTTTGACAAAGGAGGTAATCATACGTTTTGTCATAAAAGTGGATATCAAAAATTCGTAGCACTGAAGTTGTTTTTTTGCTATTTGGTATGCTCTATATAGAATGATAACAATTTGTAATCATTTATGCTTAATTCTTATGTGGAGAGTTAATATGTAGATCCTCTCACTTTCAAAATTAAAACGAACGCGGCAAAATGCTAATTTTGAAGCTAAAGGGGCGGCAAGGTCTTCTCAGGATAAAAAAAAAAATAATTAAACACTTTATTTTAACGAAAAAACAACACGACATGTTCTAGTGGTCCGACCGAATAAGCAAATAAAAATCAAACGCCCGCTATGCTGTTCTACACACATTAATATGTTTTTAAAAAAACGGTACAAGCATTTTGAGTCCCATCAGGGGACATCGTGGTCCTAAGCGCCCTTGTACGCTCTGGAAATTAGTCTTCCAAACTCACATTAAAGTTGTTCTGTTTTACGGGAATAAAGAAAAGTTTATGGCAAATTTTGCTGCACGAATACGGAATACGAAAATAAAGCAGTCTCGAGCAAAATTTCTCAAACACTACTTGAACTGTGAGTTGGATCGATGTCCCGGTTGTATTGTTGCTAAAGATTACAGTAGCGTGTGCCCTCGTTTTGTTAGTGTTTGTGGGTGCCGGCCGTTGGTTTGTTTCCCCTACTTAGCCTCCCCCTCTTTTGCTGGACGGAACACAGGGGGCGCACGGGGGACGGGGAGATAGATGAGGAGAGAGAGAGAGAGGAGAGAGAGAGAGGAGAGGAAGAGCGAGTGAGAGAGAGCGGCAGAGAGAGAAGAGAGAGAAAGGGAGAGAGAGAGAGAGCGAAACAGACTAATTATATATATATTAATATACATCGTAATATATATATATATATATACGATGGAGTCCAAACTTTTACGGACGGTTTTTTAACAGTTTGATTGATACATGTACATGAAATTTAAGTTACTACCAAAGAAGACACTTTATGACCACTCTATACAATCATGTCATGTGCCATTGTTATGCAATGTAAAAAAATACAGTGCATGTTACAGAAAATCCGTAAAACATTACAGTATTTGGCTTGTAATTGGAAATACAGGAGTACTTGTAAATTTTTGGGCCCATATTTCAGGCTATAATGACAAAATTATAAATGAAGCCTTTTCGAATTTTAATTCAGGAAAATCCTGTGGCAGTGCAAATTTGCCACCAAAACCTCGAAAAAATACAGCTTTTACGGATTTGTCATTCCAAATTTACTGTATTTTAACATTTTTGATGTTGTTGTAAGACATTTTACAACAAACTGTCAAGTTTACAGTATATGAACTGCAAAAATTTGTGGATTAGGCCTACTAAGTGAGGGTGTTCGTCAGTGACTTTTTTACTCCCACACGTTCACAATCGCTGTAATAACTCACCAATAGGATTAGTTTTTGAATGTTTCGATGAAAATTAATGTGTACAGTATACTGTAATTTTACGGTAATTTGTTGGCAGGGAATTGCTTCCAGGCAGTCTTCCTGTAAAATTTATAGTATTTTTTACAGTGTGTAAAATGTAATAAGGTGAGTTATCAAGTGGATCTGATCAGACAACCCCTTGTTTTTACAAAAGGACTGTGTCAGCATAATTGCTGAAAAAAGAAATCATGAAAAAAAAAGTTGCTTTGTTTTTCTTATCCTTGATTGATATCATTTTGTTTTGTTACCTTTATACAGAGTGAAGTGGAAGTGGAGTGATTGGATGCTGTAGACAGGAGGGGACGAGAATAGAGAGGGGAAATTGGGTAGTAAGCTAGACTTCGTCTCTCCTTTGTCTTGGATATGCCGTTGGTTTGGGAAATGTGTGGCGATTCCCCTACCTGGCCTAAAGAAATGGCTCCGCGGCGGCGGTAAGAACTTGGTGTATAGATTATGTTTAAAGCGAATTCCCGAGAATGTCGCCCCTTCAATTTCCAACAATCGTGTTTTTTGTTTACATGTATATACGTAATGTTGTCCACATGTATCTGTGTGAAATAACTAAGCTCAAAAATCGATTGTTCCTCGTAAGAAAATCAAAACTTTGTAATAAAATTCCAGGATATTCGGAACTTTTATTTTACACAGTATTCTGTGTATTATGCTATGCTATAAGTTTGCTACCTGTGCACCTAAACGAAAACTCTCACCATGTCAGACTTGGAGTTGTGCAGCTTAGTTTTTTGGTGATTATCGAATCGGATTGCTTGCAGGGGCAAATCCAAGATTGGAATTAAAATTTAAAATCCAAAATACATTGCAATATAAATCTAATAGATTAAAATTAAAATTAAGATTTTTTAAAAGTTTAATTATATTTCTAAGAAATTTAGAGAGTAACAAATGAGAGTTTATTCATCTTCAGTGGACTAAGTAAGTGTGTTTGCCTATCTTACGTGCTGTTTCTGATTTGTTATATTAGAAGAGGTTTTTATTTTAAAATTTGGATCCGTTTCTGATGGGGCATGTGGTACGATTTGGGGGGGGGGGGGGGGGCTTGGGCGTGCCTTCGAGAGTATGAAGTTGGACCAATATCTATACCAATTTGCAAAAAGGTGCCCCATAGCTATCAGAGATGCCAAATTTTGGGACATTTGCAATTTTTCCTCAAAATCGGGGACATTAGGCAAAATTTTGAAAATGTTGACTTCCGATGAGAAGATTGACTAATTTTCCAACAACAACAAAGCAAAAAAACCGACACATTCTATACCAAGGAGACTTGATGACCAGAAGGCTGAAAATGAGACCGTTGTTTGTGGCGCGTCCCCATATTGTTCATTTGTGTTGAGTTAACAACCCCCGGTCAGAATCAACTGAAAAATTTTGGAATAAATTTTCTGCCAGGATATCTAGTGAAGTCCGGCAGAACCCTGAACTGACACCTTAAAAGTTGTATATGTTTTTTTTTATGATGATTTGGGATAGCTGGAGGGGGTCTTTTCAGAATCTGCGGTGGAATTTGTTCCACCCTTGAGGGTTGTGAGAAATTCAAGTGGCGTCCAAGATGGCCGCCCCACATTCATTACATATTTCAGCTATAACTCCCTTAATTTCAACCTATTAATTAATAATTTTGGTGTCTAGACATAGTTTTTGGGGTCAAGTAATCATTTTAAGACCAGTTTCACGAACCATGAGGGTTCACATCATGATCAATCCAAGATGGAGGCCAAGTATGCCGCCAATTACATATTTCAGCTATAACTCCCTTTATATTCAACCTACAATAATAATTTTGGTGTCTAGTCATATGTTTTTGGCTCAAGTATATTTAAGAACGAATTTCAGGACCAAGGCAGGTGTTCCATCATGATACTACAAGATGGCCGCCAATATTTGCCGCCAATCTGGGGCCACCAATACTTATTATGCTTAACTTAAGCTTGGATGATAAAATGGGGGGTTTTTTTCCTTTTTTTCCCTTAGTTATGTTTTTGGGGTCAACCAATACATTACGATTAAATCAAAGACAAAGCGAGGCGTTCACATCATGATTCAATCCAAGATGGCCGCCAATATGGCTGCCAATTACTTATTTTTAGCTTTAATTTTCATTATATTTAACCTAGATGATAAAATTGGTATCGTAGTTATACGTTATTGGGATCAACACCAATCCTTAAAATTCAATCGCAAGCCCATTAAGGGGCCTCACACTTATGATCAATCCAAGATGACCGCCAATATGGCCGCCAGACAGAACGTTTTGTGCGTATTGTGGGTGTTTTATATATGTTTGTTTGGTTAAGGAATGCAATGAAGCTTTTCAAGATTGATGACGATGCATTGTGGTGATGAAATTTTATAAATTTATGCTTTGAGCTAAAAACCTTACTCTCGTTTGCTGTGTGGTAAGGTTGCATCTATTAGAGGTAAATTCAACCAACCTATTTCCGACACAAAGGTTAGTCAGGGATCACTTTACAATTATATTAAAGATTTGCTCCTGTCAATAGTCTGCCAATTTCACCACTTCAGCCTTGACACTGACTCTTCGCAACAAGAACGCCCAAAAGTCTGAAAAGCGCAAAACCCTAAAAAAATGCAATAAATAACAGGTAAAGTGCTCTTAAAATGGACCGAAAATAAAACGACAACAAATGCACTGAAGAGACAAAAAACCTGAAATTAGCTGGAATCATGAAGATTGAGGTTTGAAATGAACGACTTGGGAGACATTGAAAACATGCTTCAAACTTTGGCTTCAAAAGTTGTTTTTATTCACTGCATAGACAGTTACCTACGATACCCATGGAGTTCGACGACACCGACGCGCACGGAAGCTATGGTGATATGGTCTCGCCGGAGAAGGTTGAACAACAATGTAAATAGTTGCACTTAACGACTTCAAGCACTGCGTCAGCTTGAATGGGAAGTATACGGAGATTATGGGGATATGGACTCTCCAACGGGGAGAGGGGAATCAACTACATCTCCTAGTACGTTCCCATCCCATTCAAGCCTGACTTTATGCCCCAGATTGCCAATGGTAGAAGTCAACCCGGGCTACCAGAGTGCGCGGGCCAAAAAGGCAAGCGGATCTATGGTGATATGGTCTCGCCCGGAGAAGGTTGAACAAACCAATGATTAAAATTAGTTGCATTAAACGACTTCAAGTGGTAAAGTGCTACTGAGAGTTGTGGCGACTGGAAGATGTGTAGGTTTGCTGTGGGGACGAGGAATCCGATGATTATTGAAAGGATCCTAGATGCCGTAGTAGAACCGACTGCGTACTAGAAACGTTCGGAGATAAAACTGTTGGAACGTGAAAGAACAAGCCCCATCCCATGAGTCCATGGGATTATTTGGATAGAAGCTCCCCGGAAGGATGCCCAAGTAGCCGCCTGAAATCTTACGTCGTGAGCTCGATGTGTGTCCCGTCCGACGAGCTCCGTGCTAGCGAGGCTCTCCTTGATGAATGCCATGAATCCATCGGGCTAATGGCGTCTTGGAGGCCGGGCGAAACGGGCTTTGAGTTGTGAGGAAGAGCTGTTTTGACCCACCCCCCCCCCCCCCCCAATAGGGCTGGGGCTTGCTGAAGTAAAACTTCACGGCTCTAACTGGACACCAGGGTCTTAATCGCTGAAGCCCGAAGCTTGTCGGAGATCTGGAGGGCGACGGCCGTTCGGAGTGAAGCTGAGTGGTTGATTCTTGGCAGAAAATGTCGAGGAGGAAACAAAAGCGGGCGGCGTTCCCTGTTAACGTGAGGTGATCTTGCTATAGACAAGCAAGGATGTACGATTACTATCCTGCTGATGCTGCGGCGACAAGGGAGGGTCTTCTTGGTGGTGACCGCTAAGGACGCCTCGCCTAGAGAAGGAGGATCATAAGGCGGGTTGTAGGAGAGCTGGAGGATGCAGGGCAGGTCCCCACACGCGGCACAGAGACCGTTCGGGCGGCCCTTTTGAAGCACGGACTTCCCTTGATGAGATCATGAAGCGCTGGCGAGTTAGACACGCTGTCAGCACCGGGTGGAGCCTCCGCCAAATCCGAGATGGATGGATGAGATGGAGTGATCGCCGAGGGTTCCACTTGGCGATCCCTGCACCAGTACGGTACTTACAGTCTGGGGAAGATAAAATCTCTTGTTGTAGTTCATTTGCTCTCCAGTCAGATGGGCCAGTTGGAGCGGAAGGCCTGTGTCTGTGGGCCTGGATGAGACTAGCCATGCAGTCATGGGTGATCAGCTCAGGGTCCTCAATCAGAAGGAGACCCTCCGGGGTCTTGACCAGGTCCTTCCTCATAGGAAAGTTCAAGAGGTGTCGAAAGCCAGAAGGACCCGAATCTTGGAAACCACGGTTGTCAAGGCCAATTCGGCCACACTAGAATCCATGCATTGGCAGTTGCTTGTTTCGGTGAGTGAGGCTGGGAAGAACTAAAGGAACTAGGGCGATCCCTGTGTACGGCAAGGCCCGGTCGTAATAAACGGTTTTAGTGGGGGCCCCGATGACGGGAAAGGCAATATCCATTTTTAAGTATCCCCGTGAACGGTTAAGGCCCGGCCGTAATAACGGTAATGGGGCCCCCGGTGACGGGGAGACCAATATCCGGTGGTGGAGCTTGGCTCACGAGCAGTGTCGAGAGCTGGGCGTTGAGGCGGCTTGCGAAAAGGTTCACGTGGGGTTGGGTCCAGACTGTTGAAGATGACTTTGCATATCTTGGGGTTGCGGTGCTACTCCCCCAGACGGGACCCCAGACTCTCGAGTCCCTTGCCTTCCCGGTGATTTCTGACATGGCATATGACAGGGTGGTGTGTTGTGGTCTTCCCGGAAGGTGACCAGCCGTCAGGGTGGTCTGAGCCGGAGGGACTCCCGATCCTCCCTGCTGGTTAAGTGGGAGCGACCGACATGGTTGTCGCACTGGACTAGGGGCGTGACCTCCCTTGACCAGATGGGGAGGAGTGTCTCAGCGCCAGATGAAATGCCCACAGCTCCAACGTGATAAGGTGATGCTTGCGTCAATCTTTGTCCAATCCCCGAGAGGCGAGTGTCTCCTACGTGGGGTCCCAACCCGGCTCATGATTGATCCGTCATCAGAATGAAGATGAGGGTCTTGATGGGAATAGTTCGCCGGCGGGGATATCCGGATGAGACCCACCAACGATATCGCTCTTCTGACGTGTGGACGTCTGGAATACTCTTGGACATCCGGTCTCGGCGAATATTGAACCGCGCTAGACGTGCAGATTATTAATACTCGCATGCGAATTCTCAACATATTACCACCGTTGTCAATAATGCTGTGAAGGCCAGTTAGTCTAGTCACAAAGATGTCGGTGCTTGGTTGAGTGTCATGAGGGTCCTGGCACGCTGCGTCGTGGCTGCGAGTGCGTCGGCGGTCGGAAATGCTATTTCCCCGTTTGAAGATCAGCGTCGCCCTTAAAAGTCGATGCTCTACGAGGAGTGCTGAAGATGTTCCCTGGAAGGCGCTGCCAGGAGCCAGTGTCCAGGTTAGGACGAAGGCGAAATGGATTCTACCGCCCTGAGGAACTCTGCTACAACCTTCACACCTGGTGAAATGTGCGGGGCGGCCGCTGTCGCAATCCGAAACGGGAGGCACTGAACTGATTAGAACGAGCGGTCGATATAGAAAACGAGCCACTTCCTGTATGAAGGAAGTATCGGAGGTGGGGGTAAGCATCTTTAAGCCAGAGTGGATGCTCCAGGGCTCCGAGAATTGCTGATAGGCTCTCCATCTACACTGTAACACAACTGTGAACTAGCCCGCCATGTTCCGCGGAAAGCACACACTGACTCACAGAATCAGACGCAATTTTTTCAAAAAACCCTGGCTGCTACCAAAAACGTACAGCTTAAACGGTGTTCTTTCAAGATATGATGGAGTGGTAAGTAATAGGCAAACACTTGTTAATTTAACTTCAAATGCTTTCTTTTCTTCAAGCATTCCGTTTTGAAATAAGGCAACAGCTCGTTTATTGAAATGTGATTGATGAGGATAGAATTAAGCAAGAATTTGAGTGAGTTAAAATTATAACATGTGCTAAAAATGAGGTGATCATTGCATTAACAGGTATTGTGATCAATCATATTTCACCATGATTTCAGTGCTCAGTGACTTATAGGTTTCATCAAGAATTTCGACCCAAAACATAACAAATGACAACATGTTTCATTTGCCACCCACAAGATACCGGTAACTTAATTATGAATGGACCACACAAAGTACCAATATAAATTAATATGAAGCGTCTTCTAGCCAAGCCATAATCTGGCGACCATATTGGCAGCCATAGTGTTTGACCATAAACCACAGTCTCTGGTCTTGTAACTGGTTTTAATAGGTGACTTGACATTAAAACGCGTTAACTGGACCACCTTGATATATAAGTACATATGAAACCCGGTAGGTCATCTTGGCTGCATTCTTTCTTATTTGTGGCACCTTATTTGACAGCATTTTGGATGAACCCATGATGTGAACACAAATGGTGCCGCATTGATTTAATGGATGCTTGACCCCCCAAAAACATATGATTAGAAACGGAAAAATTACCCACAATAGGATAAACAGCAGGTTTTTCACAGCTGAATGAAACCAGATTGGCCGGCATATGGCAGCATCTTGGGATTGGAATCATGATGTTAACATTCAATGGTCTTATGCCAAGGTCTTAATGATTAACCTGGACCGCCCAGAAACATATGGAATAGCCCAAATTGTTATCCTAGGTGAAATATAAAGGGTAGTTATAGCCATAATATGAACGGCGGCCATATTGGAGGCCATCTTGATTTCTACAAACCCTCAAGGGTGGACAAAGTCCACCCGGCAGTTCTGAAAGAAGACACCTCCGGCTATACAAATCAATCATTAAAATAAACTATATACAAATTTTTAGGTAACCTAAAAAATCCAGTTTCTCTGCGGACATAGTGAACCAAACACAAACATAGCACTATGGTCCCGAAAAAACACGCGCTTCAGTTTTTTAAATAAGACAAACTGTTAGCTCGGCTGGGTGGCACTTTAAGGGTCATGGGTATGTTAATTAGTACACTTAACACCATCCACACATCATCCATCACCGGGCGATATGCATATTCAAATAGGTGGGGGGGGGGGGGGCATCGAAGCTTTTTTAATGTTCAAATTTAGATCAAGATTTGACTTTTGAAAAAAAAGTTGATGATTTAAACAATGATTAAAACATTCCATTTTCCCAAAATTGTTGCAGGCAATAATTGTTAAAGTCAATACTGTGCTTTAACCCCATTCCACCTTAACCCATGCCACCCTAACCCATACCACCCTATCCAATACCACCCTATAACCCATGCCACCTTAACCCATGCCACCCTAACCCATACCACCCTATAACCCATGCCACCCTAACCCATACCACCCTATAACCCATGCCACCCTAACCCATACCACCCTATCCAATACCACCCTATAACCCATGCCACCCTAACCCATACCACCCTATAACCCATGCCACCCTAACCCATACCACCCTATCCAATACCACCCTATAACCCATGCCACCCTAACCCATACCACCCTATAACCCATTCCACCCTATAACCCATGCCACCCTAACCCATACCACCTATAACCCATGCCACCCTAACCCATACCACCTATAACCCATGCCACCCTAACCCATACCACCTATAACCCATGCCACCCTAAACCATGCCACCCTAACCCATACCACCCTATAACCCATGCCACCCTAACCCATACCACCCTATCCAATACCACCCTATAACCCATGCCACCCTAACCCATACCACCCTATAACCCATGCCACCCTAACCCATACCACCCTATAACCCATGCCACCCTGACCCATGCCACCCGAGTCATATGCGTAAATCCGGGGGGATGGGGAGTATATACCCCAATATTGGATGAGTGGGGATGGTCAATAACGATCATCCCCCCAATGTTGATTGCCCGTTCTCATTTTTGACCAAATAACCTCATATTTAACCCATTTTAGTTTACAAATGGTAAATTTTCAGCGCGCTTCGCTCGCATTTTTTTTTTTTTTTTTTTTAATTTTATTACATGATTAAATGTTATAAATGGCAAATTTACTAGCATATATGCTAGTAACGGATCTTTTCGGCAAACCCCGTTTCATTCACAAATTTTTCATCAACCCCATCCCCCCCCCCATGTCAAAAGAAATTTACGCCACTTCAACCCTAGCCCATACCACCCTCTAACCCATGCCACCGTAACCCATGTCATCCTTCCCCATGTTTTACGCTAATCATACCACCCCAACTGGATGACGCCATTTAAGCCACAAATTACTCTTACATTAAAGGTGCAACGAGAAATTTCAAATTACAGGTGTCCCGATTCCGAAAAATGCGAAAATTCTGATTTTGGCACTGGTGCAAAGATTTCTATAAGAATATTCCCATCGTGGATTTAAATCTGAGAACTGTTTCTTTGGTACAACAAATGTGAAATTTCTAATTTCGTATAGTAGCAAATACAAATTCCACCTAGGGTTTCTACTTGAAATATAAATCATATACAAATCACCTTTTGTTCATCATTTTAAGAATTTATTATTTCTGTAACCAAGTAAAAGGTACGGAATCCCCATTGATCAATCTATGAATCCTACATATCACAGAAAAATAGGATGAACTTGAAATCTCTCGTTGCACCTTTAATTAACAACCCATTAAACCTAATGGCGAAACATTCTCTCGTTTATCTAACGAACATTATACTGATATTTGGTGTCATTATAGGTGCCTTCCTCATCCCTTATGTCATAATGTTGGCATTTGCCGGATTGCCTTTGTTCTTACTTGAGGTTGCCTTTGGTCAGTACTGCAGTGTCGGCCCTATCACATGCTGGCGCTCCGTGCCTATAATGAAAGGTAAGCAATTGTTTTCATTCAAATTAAATATGGTAACCATTTAAAAGATAGTCAATTTAGCTGACATAGACAGCCCATGACATTTGATCAAACGAACGAGGTACCAATATATGAACTCCTGAGCTTTCACGTGTAACCCATCATGTAATTTATATTTGAAAAAATATGCTACGTGTCATTTGCTAATTCATCAGTGATAAATCGCTTAAAATACGCAGATATCTCTAAGAAATATGTCTTAAAATATTTTATGAGGGTGCTGATCCCAAATATAGCTATTTTGTATATTTACAGGGAAGGGTAACGTCCCTAACCCCTTTATCCCATAGATCCTCCATATACCCACAAGCAAATGCCAAAAGTGAAAAAAATATGCAATTGGAATATTTGTGTTCATGAGTATTTAAAGACATTTTAAATGTTTGACCTTTGCTCACAAATGAATGGTCTTTAGTATTTTTTTTTAAATATTTCGGAAATGGAGCGAAACACAGACGTGACACCACTACTCATAGTTTTCAAAGAAATAATTTAAGCTCTATGACAATATAATTAGAACAATTTAACATTTGACCCCTTTAGAAACTTTACTTCCCTACCGGTACCACAGGCAGCATGGTGTCCTAGGCAGACATTCGTATCGGGAGTTTCCGTAACCTGACCCCTCTGACACCCTTTTTTTTTTCTGACACACTTATAAATTCGGAACCCTTCCCGGAATAAAGCACATGCTTATTCCATTGAGGTTTCCGTGTCAGAAAAAAATTGTGTCAGATGGGTCAGGTTACGGAAACTCCCATTTGTATCTGCATATGTTAGGTTAGCTTAGCTACAAAATGAATGCTCCTACATGTATGTTCTGACATTGGTATCTCATTCGTTTGATCAAAATGCTCTGGGCTGCCGCTCTTATGTAATGTAATATCATGGTAAAACTTGGAAAATGAAACAGATTTCCAATGTAATGTCATATACCCTTGCTCTAAAATACCACAATGGCCTTTGCAGTAACTTAATTTGACTTGTCACACCTTTATTTGATGTTGAGATAACCCAAATGAACCGGACCCTTTGCTCTTGCACTAACAAAGTTACATTCACGTTGGATTAGGAAGTAGCCCTAACGTTATTGTACCTATTGTATCAACATTTCATGCACTGACCAATGCTGACGGTAATGCATGATGGCCGAAAGGCGAAAGGGTAGCGCCCCCACTACAATTGTAGTTGCACTTTGGTGACATACTATTCAAAGAATTAGTTTCGAATAGCTCCAATGAAATCAGCCACGCGTGTGGATATCACTGAATGCGTTACACATTGTAACGCATATTGTTGTATTATTTGTGTAAATCCCCGGAAGGGGGTTGGGGTAACATAGACTTGTGTTCAAGTCAACCATGCAAAGGTTACCCTTAACTAGACCACAAAGACGAGAGAATGAATTTGCACAGAAAGTCTTGGGAATTTTTGTTTAAAAATTGTATATCTAACCAACTTGAAATTGCCTACACCTTTCTTCCGTGTTGGGGTGCAATTTTAATTACGACAAAATGCGTTGCGGTCACTTCTTTACTTTAAAAAATTGAACACTTTTGTTGACACCCTTTTCCAAACTTCTAGAAGAAAGTGCTTTCTTTTTTTATAAACTTTCAGTCCTGAGTTTCTTTTTTTTATATCATATCAATAAACAAGTGTATCACTCTGTATAAAAATACTCTTACTCTTAACTAAAATCTTTTTAATAGTCATAGTTGAGTAAATCTTAGTCATTATGTTGGGTAACCTTAGTGCATTGTTGGGTAAACCTTAGTCATTTTGGTTAAACCTTAGTCATGGTTGGGTAAAACCTTATCACGGTTGGGTAATCATTAGTCATTGTGGGGAACCTTAGTCATTGTTAGGTAAACCTTAGTCATTGTTGGGTAAAATATACTCAGCTTTGTGTAAAGTATACTCAAATATGAAACAGAAAGGGTTGTGACCTCTTTACTCAACATTTTTAGAGTGCATGGTCTATAAACTAAAATCCCAAGTTTTATCCTATTCTAATTCAATGCTTTATGCTTTCACGTGACAGGCATCGGTTACGGCCAGATTTTTGTCGGTGCCTACGTTGGAATCTATTACAACGTCATCATTACCTACACAATCTATTATTTCTTCGCCTCTTTTCGCCGCACTCTTCCTTGGATCGGCTGCCATCACGATTTCAACACTGAGCTTTGTAGCGAGCTCTTCGATGAGTGCATAGATGCCGGGGGTATAGTTGCATTTAACGGTACTTGTGTTCGACTCAGTAGTTTGAAATCAGAACTGAAAGACTATAATATCACAGCGAACTTTGGCGGTTACAATACTAGCGGATACATTGACCCTTTCTTAAATCAACGGGTGTCTCCGAGTGAGGAGTACTGGAAGTGAGTATTTGTCAAAAGAGTAACGAGTATTATTATCTGTCAAAAGAGTAACGAGTATTATTATCTGTCAAAAGAGTAACGAGTATTATTATCTGTCAAAAGAGTAACGAGTATTATTATCTGTCAAAAGAGTAACGAGTATTATTATCTGTCAAAAGAGTAACGAGTATTATTATCTGTCAAAAGAGTAACGAGTATTATTATCTGTCAAAAGATTAACGAGTATTATTATCTGTCAAAAGAGTAACGAGTATTATTATCTGTCAAAAGAGTAACGAGTATTATCTGTCAAAAGAGTAACGCGTATCATTATCTGTCAAAAGAGTAACGAGTATTATTACACCTCATGAATATTCATGAACAAAATCATGCTATTTCATTGGCTGATTCCTATTACGCGTGCCATTTCCCTAGGGAAATAGATTGGACTATTTCCCGGCAACCTCGTCCCCAGAGTCACACAGTGAGGTCTAATAAAACAAATACTACATGGTTTATATCGGGAAATATGGCACGCTATTTTCCCTTGGTAATGGCTACGGGCCTATCACCCCGAACCCGAAGGATGATAGGCCCGGCCGTA
Organism: Ophioderma brevispina; assembly: GCA_023653785.1. Lineage (NCBI taxonomy): Eukaryota > Metazoa > Echinodermata > Ophiuroidea > Amphilepidida > Ophiodermatidae > Ophioderma > Ophioderma brevispina. Next base: position 14,301 of record JAMKCH010048176.1, read on the forward strand.
ACCAGTACCTCGGGAACATAGTGTGTCCAATTTCCCTCTAACCATGTAGTATCTGTATAATATTCTGCGGGATTCACTTTTCACAATGGGCCTACAATTTGTTACGATCATAATACCATTAACACTTAAGTGCATAAGAGATATGGATCAATGATTTGTTTTTCGCCCTTCTCGGTTTAACGCAAAAACACTTTCAATTGCACAACTTTTGATGAAAAAATGGAATCAGCACCTCTTTACCGAGTCTACTTCCTCATGCCACAACGGGAGGGTCGGTGAAAATATAATTTTGACATTTGGTGGTTACCTGTCCGTGCTACTTATGCTACTATCAAATGCAAATAATAATTAAACACTATTTCATTAAATAAATTGTAAATAGCCTGAAATAGTTCCCGAATCCATTTCCCCGTAGAAATTGAATAGTAAAATTATTGTTCGGGAACAGGTCTTCATTGAAAATTCCAAATGTATCAAACTCCCACTGAGTTTTTCTACATACGGTTATCAATTTGCTCTGTTCTTAACTCAAAACAATCATATAAGTTTAAATTCCTAGTGCACAATGTATGAGAAGAAGCAAGCACAAAATGGCCGCTTTTCACGTGCGTGGAAATTGATGTTTAGTTTTTTTTGCACGCTTGTATTGCTTTAACATGTTCTAAAATTCTCACCTAAAATTAATAATCCTAAAAGTAAAAGGGTTTCTGTGTGTGTAAATCAAGTACTTTTGTAATAAAACCACTCCGGATTGGTTTCCATTGGCTTGTGTTGCACAACTAAAACGCAAGCAAATACACATCTTTTGCTGTTAGACTCGTACACATGCGAATATAGCAAGGGCATCTGGTGGTTTTATTTTTAAAAAATAGTTAGGCCTATGTTTCCTTTTAGCGTTAAAATGATAAACGATATGTATCCAAAATGGTACTGGATAATTAGGAAAAAGGTCGCATTTTGCAGCTCGACATGGTCAGAAACTAGCAAGTTGCAACATACCTCCAGACGACTATTATATTCGCGAATGGTCTGTTTCTCGCCTTTTATCTAATGCATAGAGGGCTTTACCTAATATCTCCGGTCATTAATAATAGCTGTTGATCCAAATTAATGATATATTTTTACTAACACAGAAATGCAGTTCTTCACGAAGCCCCGACAATGAACGATAGAGGCGGTGTAGTGTGGCAGTTAGCTCTCTGTCTTCTTGCTGCATGGATCCTGATTTTCCTGTGTCTTATTAAAGGGGTTAAATCGTCTGGAAAAGTAAGTTTGCTTCAGCACCTCAAAGGAACAATTCTGCAACTAACCAATGTTTAATATTTGAAGGTAATAAAATTTGTATTTTATAATGCGCGATTAGATGAAACTATTGAACTGTGCCATGGGAATTGAGATTTTATAAGCGCATTTTAGACTGCCTGCACTTAGATGTAACATTTCCCGTACAAACTCCCCATTTCAACCCTAGATAGAGAGGACCAAACAAGGTAAATTCCTTGCCAAACTCACAAGTTGGCCTTAGCGGGACTCGAACCCACCGCTTTGAGATCACGAGCCCAATTTGCAATGGAGAAACGCGTGCAGTTTTCATGTAAAGTGACACTCGGTAATCAAACCCGACCCCTTGTTTTGATACTAACTCAATAGGACTATTGAACCCAGCGTTCTGTGATATAAACGAATGCATTGCAAAAAAATGTTCTCTTAGTCTTATTTTGGTCTTAAACGAAAGATTAGGCTTCACCGAAGGCAATAATTTTAAGTTGAAACTTGCATAAGCTCGAAGTCAACTTTTATATCTGTACGGCTATACTATTAAACTAACTTGAGTCAGGATCCCCGATTTTATTTATTTCACATATTCTAAGAGAGGGATTTAATTAATTTCACAGCTAAGTTATTCCGAAGTTTTATTCCACTAAGTTACTGTCAAAGATGCATTTTTCAAGAGCACTCTTTTACATACTCGTTCCCACAGGGATCCAATTTAGGCCCATATAAGTTAATTTTGACATTTTCTTTCACTCATATACTAATGGACATTCAGCTATATATTTAGTTCAATGCTAATGTGGTGGATTAGTTTCAACGTGCTCTTATCAAATTGACATCATGTATCACCAAGATAAATTATAAATAGTTCGCTAACATGCCTAATAAAGTTAATCAGGGCAAAACGAGGGCTTGCGTCATTCACGGATTTTAATGTATTGTCCCTTTGTTTATTTTCTTCAGGTTGTATATTTTACTGCTACATTTCCCTATGTTGTTCTCGTCATTCTACTCATCCGTGGCGTTACGTTACCGGGTCACGAAAAGGGAGTCAAATTCTTCGTCACACCAAAATTTGATAAACTGGCCAATCCACAGGTAAGAATTCACCGCTTTCCATTACCCCCAATGCATTGTGTGTGAGAGAAACTATCGGGAATCTCGAAAGCCATCGAACGCGGGACACGCATGCGTAACTGCATGGTGTGACGTGTTTTGCCTACAATGCAATGCATTTTGGGAATTAGAAGAAATGAGTATGAAAGGTGGACAAGTAATTGCAAGGATGCACATGCACGTTGTAACAGTTACACAGGTACATTTCCAGCGAAATACAAAGTTCCTTAAAAGCCACTATCAGTCATTTTTTTTTTTCAATTCAAATGCCATTATGTCTCTAATTGCTAGTGTTAGGTCCGTAGATCAACACTTTATATTACTGGTCTTTGTGCAAAAACAGACACTTAAGATGCCAATACGACTTTTATTAGTAGAAGCATAAAATCGTAAAGTCTGACAAATACGACGTGTTATGCTTAGCCACTTACAGGCGTATTACTACCACAATTTTGTTAAACCCGGAATTTACTTTCAAGAAACATACAATATACCTCCGTTCTTGACAAACACTGAGGCGCTTTGACGTTAATTTACCGGGAGGCCCAAAGTGCCATATGGCCGAGATGGCTTCACTGTATAAATGGAAAATAATATGTTGAACCTTTTTGACGGTTTATACCTTCTCATCAATAATACCCCCTTTCGCTTAAATTGCTAGTATTTGCATTAAAATTATATTTGCGTACCAAAGTAGTTTGCCCCCGCCAAAAATTTCTATCTAAAAAAATAGTCTAACTTACCAATACCTGATTACTGACATGTCTGTGAAGCAATACAACCTGCAAGAAACACCGTTATGGCAAACACTGAGAACTCTTTGAGTTAATTTACCGGAGAGACCAAAATAGTGCCATATGGCACGAGATGGCTTCAACTATATATATGGGACAAATAAGTATGTTGAACCTTTTTATGGTTTATGCCTTCTCTATAAATAAGCAGCACTTTTCGCTTGAATCGCTAGAGTATTTCAATTAAAATGAGAAGTTCAGTACCAAAGTAAGTATGCCCCCCCCGCACAAAAAAGGTCTATGTAAAAAAATAGTCGGAATCACCGGGGCTCCTTTGTAAATTGGCTGACAGGAGCACAAGAGGGGGGGTTGGTAGAGCAATGTGGGCAATAAAGGTTAAACGTGATGTGTGGAAGGACCTAATTTATGAAACCTATAGGCCGATTTACAAAATAAATTTCTTCTTTCTTTATTTGAAAGTCATAGATAGCTTTCCATTGATCTGTCTTTATCAAGGCAATATAGAGCTTTGTTCGCATTATTTTGCCTTTTATGTGCAGTCTAATTTGACTTTGTTTTATTTATTCATTAGGTGTGGTTGGACGCTGCCATCCAAATCTTCTACTCCTTAAGTGCTGCAGGAGGTGGCCTCGTAACATTGTCTTCATATAACAAATTCAAGAATGATTGCTATTTGTAAGTAATGTCATAAGATTTCTTTCAAATTATTTACTGTTTCACTCCTTCGCTGGCGTACTCGAACCAACATTATTTTAATTAAAATGCACAATTCAAAACTGACCTGCTTGGGTCCAGATTACTTGTATCATGTTACAATATTCTTGTAATTCTTGTAATTTCACTCTTCCATGGCCTTACTTTAACCAGCAATATTTTAGATATTAAAATTCACTATAAAGAACAAAAATGAAAACTGACCTGCTAGGTTCCAGATTACAAGTATCGTCTTAGAATATTCTATGTAAAGTATAAATCGCATTGCTCCATTGCTCGTTTTTTAATGAAATAACAAAAGCAATTAAAAACGACAGACCAACTTGAGTAACACGGCCACTGTCAAATCAGCTTACGTTATCCTATGATTTCGCAGTGATTCGGTCTTTGTAAGCTGTTTGCCAACGGTTGTACCAGTGTATTCGCTGGCTTCGTGATATTCTCTATTATTGGTTCAATGGCTAATGACTTGGACAGAGGTTGAGAAAGTCGTGGACCAGGTACGAATTCAGATTGTTTTTTTTCTGTTACAAAAAATAACCAAAGCAAAAAACAACTGAAAACATGAGGTTCGTTAAACACGAGAAAGGTGATATTACTTTACAGCTTGAAAACGACGTTTCTTTAAGTACATAGAGTCCCAAAACAACAATTACCTAGAAAGCGGCCCCAATTTCACGGTCTTTATGAAACATTTATGCAATTATTTATACATATAGCAAAAGTATTGTATATGTATTTCGATTTTCAAAAACAGCAAATTTCATGAATAATTCGGGGCCCAAATGACTGAGTTGTACCTAACTGAAATGAAACTGTGAGTTTTTTTACTTGTAACACTTTGTTTTTTTGCACACATTACTTGAATGTTTTGATGATGTTTAAATGTTCTAACATTTTCTATTGCTCTTTGAAGCTTGCATGTTTTAGGTGGACATGTTTTGATTGTCTATTCATTTGTCTGGGGAAGACCCACTGTTTTCAAAAGAGTATGCCTTTTTTCTTGCATTTTGCCCTTTGGTTTCGCCGTGCCTTGTAACAGATAAAACAAAAACCGATTTCCATTAAATAACGGGCATCTGTCATTTGGAACCCGAATCACGGGGTTTGTTGGTTTGAAACAAGCTATAATAATAATTTTTTAATAATTATTTATACATAGATTGCATAAAAGGTTTATTAAAGACATTGAGGCGCTTTTTAGTGTAAGTTTTTGGGCACTTTGGTCATAGCAATAATTAAAGGAGCATGATCATAACAGATGATGTATTTCCGTATAATCGGTAGTCGTTTCTCGCTCCTTCTTAGCATGGTGTTTACCCTCTATATCTATAGTCTTAATCCCACAAACTATTCGTTCTTTAGGTTTATTCCCAATGGGGTCCAATCCCACTTGGGCCATTCTCCTTGGTCCAATCTTATCTGGACCAACTCCTCTTTGGGCCATTTTCAGTGCGTTCCCATCACATTTTATCCATATCATAATTGTAGAAATCAGCCAACGCATTTAGTAAAAAATATTTCAATCTGTTTTTATTGTTTCCAGGTTTTGGGTTGGCATTTATCGCGTATCCAGCAGCAGTAGCGCGGATGCCCGCTCCTACTGTGTGGGCATTACTCTTCTTCTTTATGCTTCTAACGCTTGGTTTAGATAGTCAGGTAGCCTAAAGAGCTATTGGTAAGAGATAATTAAGAATTTTAATTTTTCTAACCTTAATGTTTGAAAATTGCCTACAGTGGGTCTATGGGGGAAATGTTAACGGTTGTAACATTGACACACTGTTACAACCGTTATGAACTGCGGCTATAAGTAACAAGGTAATTTTAAGAGTGCATGGTCTACCTAACCATGCTAAACCCCACCGACAGGGGCGGCCACGGCCATGACTTGATAGATGTCCATGGTTAAACAAATTATGGAATTTGTGAAAATTCTGACAAATGTCTCAAAAGTGTTGTGGCGAAAGCGGGGATGCACCTCCGCTGACATTGCCAAAAACAATCGGATTCTTCCATTCATACTTCAGTGCACTGCAGTTCTGTGCAGTGAAAATGGAAACCATCGCCGGCTCAACACAGCAACACAAAACAATTTGAACTGTGTTGCTGCTGCGATAAGTCAGAGATGGTTTTCATCTATGCAGTGCAGTGAAGTATAAATGGACCTTTAGTTTGATTGAACAACTCAACTTGTTAAAAATGTTTCCTCCTTGTTGCGTCGCCATTACAAATAATGAAAACGTTTCACCCGTTCACTTCAAGGTAATTTAAATTGCATTTTTAGTTCTAAATTCACAAAGCAAATGCCTAACAATATACTGATTTGCATCGTAATTTTATGTTTGCGACCTAACATGAATAAAAACGTTAATTATTTTCAATATCGTACCTTTGACAGTTTACAATCATGGAGAATGTAGTTACTGCAATAGTCGACGAATTTCCTGATCAACTACGCAAGCGCAAGATGTACGTCATGTTAGTCGCCTCAATCCTGGGATACTTGCTGGGCTTGAGCTGCGTAACCACCGTAAGTTGGGAAACGTCCCTCTGCGATGTAAACTCTCTTATTAGCTGACATGTTCTGAATAAGTTTTGGTCCTCGTGATTTCGGAAATGTGTTTCAAAGCTAAACTAAAAAAGTAAAACACTTCCCCCCCTCATTTTGCCCTTACTTTCGAAACATGTTTGAAAGCTAAGCACGTTCATAAACAAGTTGAATGGCGTATATTTAGGAATTTCATGTAGTGGTCTTAATCTGCAAAAGAAAGGAATTTAGCAGAGAAGGTTCTCTAAATTGTTTGAGTGCCAAGATGTTAACCTTTCACACAAAATTAAGACAATACAACTGGAACATTTCTTCTCATAATTTAAACATTTTGACTGCTTTTAAAGGTGCCCCACGCAATTACAACATATATTTTTCTCTGTTTCGTATGAAGGACCATCGCCAAATACTTCTAATTCCAAAATTTCATTTGAATCCAATATACCATTTTAATGTCAGCGGTAATTATGCGCATTACAATAGCCCATAGTGTATTGCACAAACTATTTTCTGGTTACCGTAAACAGACCATATTTTAGCCTGTAGCATCATAATGGGAAAGAAGTCAGTCAAAATGTTTTGATGATAAGATGAGAAAAATACAAGGTTTCTAATTGTACCAAAATCGCAGGTTTTATGGTGATTAAAGGTGGGGTCGAGGCTGGGGATCACGCAGTGCCCCTTTAATGCTTGAAAAATCCCAATCCACCTTGTTATTACTTTACAGATACCGGATTCGATTGTTAAAGGTGCTTGTTCCGATCGCCTCTGGGACCCCCTGATTTAACCGGAAGTAGTATAAATTTTGATATCAGACGAAAGGCCGTATTTTTCTCATTATCGTCCTGAAATTTCAGCTTCCAAATCCCCTTCTTTGCAAAGATATAAACCAAAAAACTCGTTTTAGTGGTTAACGATCAACATTAGCACAGTAGTGAATAAGGCCTTGCAATATACATTATCGCTTCTATTATCAGAACCGCAAGTTCGTTTCCCACGATACTTGATGGTAAGTGTATGCAGGTGCCAGACTCTCATATCATGTGGAGAACAAGATACACATAATTCGGAACACCCACCTTTAATGAATACCTTTTGAGAAAAGTCGTTATGTTTTAGGAATTGAAATCTTGTGTTCATTGTGTAAAGATGTTTCTCAATTTGACAAGAAAACAATGACACAAAAGCACATTTATTTTTCATGCTTTCATTCCTTTCACAGACTGGTCCCTACTGGGTGGCCTTACTGGATAGCTACGGGGCTGGTTTCCCCTATTTAATTTATGCATTAACTGAATGTATCGCTATCTCATGGTTATATGGCGTCAAAAGATTCGTAAATGATATACGTACAATGGTAGGAGATTCGTACGTGGATCACATGACGTTTTTCTGGTGGCCCGTGTGTTGGTGCGCCATAACACCAGCACTTATGACGGTGAGTTTTGAGCAATTGCTTGCTTTAAATAAGAATAGTAGGGTGGTGCGTATTGATTAGGGTAATGTAGTGCAGGGTGTGTCCACAAGACGGTACAAACCAAATAAGATAACTAGGGGACAAAAGCCTCTTGATACATTTTATAGTTGCCATATGCTGCGAGTAAAATCGCTAAGACATCTACGTTTCCATTTGGTTAACAATGAGATTTGACCAACAGTAGTTCAGATTGTTACAAGAATACATATGCGATTAAAATGGTATGGATGTAAAAGGAACTACAACTATCAGAAAATATACACTTGATTTTTGTAAGCCCCTAGAATACTGATTAAAGTTAGTATTGGTCAACCAAAATGGACACTTTTCCGCTTACAAAATCCAAACCGAACAAATGAGAAAAACAGTAGCTTTCTTCTGACAAAAACTCTGTGACGTTTCTGGTAAAATCTGAAATCACAGGAACGAAGCTATTAGCGAAATTGGTTAAAAAATGATTTTTTTTCAAAGCAAGACGACAGTTGTTTGAGCAGTAAATTAGTGTTAAAGAAATGTGCTGAGTACTAAATGCTATTGCATTTGGCGGTAATTACCGAATTGTTAGAGAACACTAAGTTTTTTTTTTCCAATTTAATGCTGATTTTAATAGCTGTCCATAATCGCAAGCATGTAAAACTCTCCGAAAATGTAATCGAAGATGAATCGACGGCTTAGATTAAAGTGACAGGAGGAGATTTTTTGAGGATACAAATTTCTCTCAATTGCATTGGAAAAATCGCTGTAGACCACCCACCACCAATAACGTTTTTTTTGAAGGTGTATTGGACGCCCAAGTACAAAAGAAAACCGCCAAACTTGTTTTGACTTGCCGACTACCGTATTCGTCCCCATAGAACACCGCGCTTTGAGTTTTTGTCGTGCCCGAACAGAAAGTACAAATCATCATCTTCATGAAAGATGGTGTCTTCCGGCATTATTATTTTCACTTCAGGTGTGATTAATACATTGGAAAGCATTCCAATATGCAAAAACCTGAGTTCGAAAAAAATTGGGGGCGCTTCTTTCTGGGAATCCCCACGCTCTCTTTAAAAAGACAGATCTTTAGCAATGAATACCGTAGGTTCTCCAATCACATTGACATGATCATTGATAAAAATGTATGCACTTTGTTAATAAATTTGTTCACTGATCCTCCTCTTACAAATGTGTAATACGCTTAATGAACTAAATATTTGTTTGCTCATGATCACGTTTCATTATTTTATGCAGTTTGTACTGATGTTCAACTTCATCAATTGGTCAGAACCTGAATACAACGGTCCATTTCCTCCTTGGGCTCGAGCTGTCGGGTGGATGGTCGTCTTATCAGCCCTTATTTGGATCCCAGTCAATGCAGCCTGGGAAGTCTTCAACGCTTCAGGTTCCATCATAGATGTAAGTAAAAACCTGGTAAATGTTTCATATAGAAGTCCCAAGGATGCAAATGAGGTATTACAATGGCTCCTGGCGGACCATATCTCCTTTTACACCGGGGAAAAAAAAAAAAAAAAAAAAAAAAAAAAAAAAAAAAGGGGGGGGGGGGGTCGATTCGCTACCTTTCACTAATGTGACCACGGTTCAAATCGCAGACTGGTGTCATACGTGAATTTTGGTCGCTGCTCCATACCTATCCTAGTAGAGCAGGAGCAGATTTGTTCACCCCACTACAGAAAAGGTTTACCACCATTGTTAGTGTTTTAGTGTAGACCCTTTAGGTCACTCCTGGGTAGTTAGTACTCTTCAATTGTCCCAATCACGTTGAAAAGTATGCCATATTGTCCGTCTAGTCATTAGGATTCCAAAAACGTATAGCTTGTAACCTTACGGCCATTGGTTTTGGAGTTAGAGGATAAAAATGACTAAAATGGTAAAAAAGGTCAATCTCAAATTGTACAGGGGTCAACATTAAAAGTTACTCTGATGATATTTGAAATCCTTGTAAATTACTACCTGAGGAAGAGGACTCCCCAAAAGTATAGTTTTGGTTACTTACTGAGATACAGATCAAAGAAGGTCATACCAATTGGATTATGTTGCCCTGTGACCTATTTTGTCACATAACATGATAAATATGCATTGCAGATGCTACAAACTATTCCTTATTTTGACACATTGAGCTAGATGAACAATTTGTTTCATTTTTACCAAAATTGGAGCACCATGATTATTTTGACCCTATACAAATGGAAATTGGTACAAACTATACATTTTTGGAATTCTTATAACTAGATGGACAATATATTATTGAGGTCTGATATCTGGTTAATCTGTTCTGCTCTTAGTGAATGCTTTCCTGAACATTTCCGTTTTTGGAATTGGATGAAATATTATAAACTAATACCAAATGAGGTATTTAAAACTTATCTTTCCAATGCAGCGACTCCGTGCCGCATCCAACCCCCACGAACTTTGGGGACCAGCATTGCAGAGATTCCGCGACGAGGCTGCCGAAACGCACAAGCTTCATGGCACAACTATGGGCGGTAGGGTATTGCTACCCAACAAGAAGAAACCCGAAACGAGACCTACAAATGGAGCAAGTGTGCCCGAGAGAGCCGTGAAATACAATCCGTACCCCAACGAAGGACAATCAAACCAAGGGTTTGACAGCCCAATGGGTTAGGTTTGTATATTGTAAATATATTTTGACAGACAAAAAAATTGCCATCCCTTATAAAATGAGGATTTGTTTTAAAATGTTTTAAATGTACAATTTGAAATTTTGCCAAATTAGATGTGAGTTAATCTGTATTTCTTACGATCAGTATTTGGTTGCTGCAGGATCGGCCATATCATGTATAAGTGGTGTGTATTGATATCACATGTGGGTTTGATGTTAATTTGATCAGTTTACCATAGCGTATACACACTTAAAGTAATTGTCACATCATAGGCTGATGCGGGTGTTTATTTGATTTCGGGACGGTGACGTCCCTGGTTTGTTTGAAGGACATGACAATGCCTCTCTATTGTCTCGGTGTTTTTTACAATATAACCAAGCGAGGAATTACGCTTACCTTTAAAGGGGGGGCCCTACGTCACGTCGCCGAAACTAATTGACGCCTATCATGCCAGAATGTGACAATTATAGAATTGGTGTATACTAGGGTTGTAAGAAATGCAAGGGGACGAGGTTTTGCTTTGATATATCAATGCGTACTTTTCATTTGCTCAGGAATGGAATGAATTGGAATGTTACCTCAATATGTCAGCAAAAATAAGCGGCGTGTTGGGTTTGAGGGTTGTTCATTACCTCGTATCTGATTCTGTTTGATAAGGTATGATGTCATACCCGGGAGGTGTTTTAAACCAAATCCCATAATGAATTGCAATGTGCCTACTGTACTGTGCAAAACACATGTCAGTACCTTAGAATAAAACGGCGCAAGAAAAGAAGCCTCAAGACATTTTATTATCTGCTATTTGACACTGCGCTTTGTGGGCCAGAATAATTCTAAAAGTCAGGGTTTTTCATGTGTTTAGCATATTATTTTTAGGATACATCGGCCTTAATACTGAGGTGAAATTTCCCAACTGGTGCATTGTTGGGTGGACTCAATACACCCTCTGATGTCATACTTTATAAAACAACCAATTTTCAATTATGTAAAGTTGCTCCGTCGAACTCTGCGTCAGTGTATCTGCCCAATAACTCAAAAAGTGGAGGCCAACAAAAATGTTTGCGGGAGGGGGGTGGAGCGGGGAACGGAAAGCCTGTTCAAGGGGAAACAATCCTGCAAATTTGTGCAATTTTTCTCCAAAACGTGGTAATTTTGTAATTTGTTTGGATTTTACTGGGTGTTGGGGGAATGTGCTACTACTTTATTGTGCATTTGTAAGATTGGTAAGGAATGGTGGTTCATTCTTTGGAATTCCTTGGTCAATGCAAACGAAATGGGCCTTGCCAAGGATAAAGTCATGTTCAGAACCGAAGTTTCGTCATAATTAATTGCGTGCCAAAAAAACAACACGAGGGAAAAATGACATAATACACGCCACTAAAATAGTAGAACATTTTATCTGTATAGGACTACATGTGTCTGAGTGAATCTATGCACACGATAAGTATATTGCACAAATGATTTTTGTACATGAACATAATGACCCATTATATTGTATGAGTCGTGCAATGGTGAAAAACGGTTTCAAGACCTCAATATTATAGTTATAGTTTAGTTATAGTTGGGCCATTCTCAGTCATCGATCCACCTGTTACCATGGTGAAATTAGCATTATTTAATACTGACCCTATCATAGCATTACTAATCTCTTGATTACCTCATTATTTTGATGCAAGGGGCATAAATGCACTATTAAAGGTGATGGTACGGATTAGGTCTAAAAAATTTGTGTTCTCACTTGAGAGAATTCTGGCCCCATCCATCAGTAACCGTGGGAGACAAACTTGATGTTTTGATGGTAGAAGCAATAATGCATATTACAAGCCCTCTTTACTACTCTGCTAATATTGATGTTAACCATTCAAACGGCGGGGTTTTGTTATATCTTGGGTATGGAATGGATTTGAGGGTTCAATTTCAGGACGACAATGATAAAATACGGCCTTTCATCTGATATCAAAATCGATACTACTTATACTTCTGTACTTCCGTGTAAATGGGGGGGGGGGTCCCAAAGACGATCGTAACACACACCTTTACATTTTTTTTTTATTTTATAAACGACATGGGAACAGTGGTATTTTATGGTACGTTCAAAATACTTGTCATTTTGGCATTCTGTACAAAATAACCGTCTATAACAGTATGGTAATCTAAATGCTTAATAACTGTTAAATGGTTAAAGGACATAATTGCATGAAAAAAAAAATTACATAATGAAAAGGAACCCTAATGAAATCACTTCACGAGTTTTGAAAACAATTTGGATGTTTACTTCTGAAAAAAACCATAAACAGAAGAGTTCCGGGGAGGGTGGTCAGTTTGTGGCAATTTCTGGAACAGAAGATGCTGACAATTACGTAGCCTTTACAAACTTTACAAGCATGTTGTCATCAACAGGGCCGCCTGCCAATGCTATGCCCAGGTGCTCGATCGCCGCACCACTTTTTGAGAAGCAAAAGGAGAGGGAGACGAAAGGAGAGAAAGAGAATGGGAGGGAGAGGGAGACATAGGAGAGAAAGAGAGAGGAAAGAGAAAAGCGGGGGACGGGAGATCGTTTCCAACAGCACTGAATTATCGGAACGGAATATAATTAAGGCCCCTTTAAACCCAAGATAGGGCAAACATTCATTTGTAATTGTTTTTTACAGTTTATAGACTACAGAAATATTTGAAATGTTATATTCCATTTTACTTTTTATATTTCACTTTAATCAGAAATTTAGTTTAAAGTTACACGTAAATAAAGTCAGTTAGTACAGACAAAAATTGATCCGATCACACAGTTTCCTATTATTCTTTTACCCGCATTCTATCTAGTGTATTTTATTGTTTTAAAGTGATTTTTTGATAAATAAAATGCCGTTTTCTTGGAAATTACATACAAAAAGTTGGCAGTGGTGGGTTTTAAATAGTATGTCTTGTTGCTGTAAAGACATTAGATTTAACAACCTGGCTGTTTTCACAATTAATATGCATAAATTATTCTTAATTTGCATAATTTGGTACATAAACTTTAAACGCAAATTCTCAAAATGCACTTTTTGAGACCTGTTGGAGTTTGTTTTTTTTATTTTCTCAGGATAATGGCACCATTGGCTCAAATTGTCCATGTTATCAGACAAATGTATGTTTAATACAATTGCAGAGTCATTTGTGAAAAAAACCCCACAAATTCATATTTTGGTTCAAAAGGTGATTTTTTGACCCCAAAAAACACAGGTTTCCCCCAATATATGCCTATGCATATGTTCACCCCATTCAAGAAAAGGTCTCTGTAAATTGCAGGAACAAACCTATCCAAGTCTTTTACAGCTGGTTAGAAGTTGTAGGTGCTCTAAATAGCTGAGAAAAATCAAATCTCGTAACAATGCTATTAAAAATCCAAGATGGCGGCTTGGTACCATGGCAACCAGTACAACTTTCTATTTTTTAATGTTAAAATGGTGACAAGTGTTCGATGTATTCAATTCCCAATATGACTACTGTCTTATTATGTTGAATTTGAAAAAAAAGTGTCATTTTGGGGTTTTTTAAAGGGGCCTTAACTAATTACAAAATTCCTTCTTTTGCGATGATAGACAGTTCGAGCTTTACCAGTCACAGGTATATTTTCTAGACAATTAATTACCAATGCACCAATTGCAAAAAAATCTCGACATTATTGGAAAAAATTGGGGGCTCTTAAAAAAATGTTGCTGTCTAAGCTCAGATCACCCTAATCATGATATAATAAAAAAAAACTATTGCAGAAGCTCAAATTAGTACCGTCTTATTTAAAATTATTCCTCGGTGCCTACTCTGTCCATTATATTGCAGATATGATATTTAGGGGGGGGGGGGGATGGGGTCTGACTTTGGGAAAAAAATTGGTTACATTTAAGAAAATGAGATAGTGCAATGGCTAATTGTGTAGATTGTAATCTACAAAATGGCTTTTATTCGATAGCAATCGGACATTCGGTTCCCAGAGATATGGCGGATCAAAGTGAAGCAGTGTACGCGAAATTTGCAAAAACGCATTGATCTCCTATTACTTTAGTCATGTTAGTACTATATTTAATTTATACACAAAAAAAGTAAAAAATTATTAAAGATATTTATTTATACCCATTTAAAGCATTTATTTTGGCTAAGTCGAAGTAATAATACTCATATTATTTGGGCCATAATTTAAAGTAATTAAATGTACTGGGTAAGTGATTTTTTATGTATTTTATTGTTTTCCTAACCTTGCGCTAGTTAAGAAAAATACTTTTAAAAATTATTACAGGACAATGGATTCACCGATTTCGATGATTCTGTCATTAATAATTATGATAATTCAGTATGAATGAAATTTAAAAAAATTCCATATTTCACATCAAAAAGCGCCCTTCAATTTGTCTAAACATGTTTCGAGGCCTATAACGCGTTTCGTTAAAATACGCAAAAACCAAAAACGAAAACGAACGTAATAGAGAACGCTACATGCTATGCCACCATAAATTTGGCACACATAATCAGCACATATAGGGCGAGTGACCATGAAGCCCGATTTTCAAAATTGTGGTCCAAACTTCAAATTACGCCATGAAATAGTGATTGGTCGATTGCCGGTTGCAATGGCAACGGTATTAAAAAATCCGGCTTATGGTTTCACGGCGTATTTACCCCCTGCATGCCACTAAGTTTCGTCCCAGTACGCTGTTTAGTTATTAGTTACGTTCGTTCTAGGTTTAGCCAATCAGGGCCTTACGTGGTTACCATGGCAACCAGAGCAAAAAGTTGACATGAATTTTAAAACTGTGACATGGGCTACAATATGATGTGAAACATGTATATACACTATTTAGGAAAATTAAGAAAATCACTTCAAAGTCACTGTTCAGACCCCATACCCCTCCCTTAAACTATTCCGTTTTGCATGTGATTCACACAATTACTGATGAAATTGGTCCTAAATAATAATATCAAGAGTTTTACGAATACCAAAAATTTTATTATTTTTTTTTTTTTTTTTTTTTTTTTTTAAAAATGTTTTATTATTACAGGTGGTTTTGCTTTGTACCATAGTAATTGGTAGGCCGTTTTACCTGGATATATTTCCTTGACAATGTAAATATTTTTTAAAAAACGTAATGCACGATGTTGTGATGCAGAGTAGGGAGGTTTCGATGCAAAAGAGCCACTTAAGCAATAGCAGAAGCCAGAAAAGTTAGGGTGGGTGACTTGCTGTTGATAACGATGACATCATACAATGTTGCGTTGTGTGACAAAGGGCTATATGTATTAACTATAGTGTATTCGCTCAAACAACGCTTGCTGAAATAATCGTGCCAATGCTTCTAAAATTTCAGTATGATCATTTTTATGTGATCAAATTAAAATGAGGGTTGTGGCTAGTATCGATTTTGAGATTATAGCAATTTTATCATTATCTTCCTTTATTTTCATGTTATGAGCCATAATAAAATTAAACATATTGTATGTTCTTACGACAAGTCTCAAAATCTGTTAAAAGGGGTAGACGTTTCATATAATATAGAAGTCCCATGGATGCCAAATGAGGTATTGCCATTCATTCCGTCAAGCACTACTGCACAACGTCACACAGCGCATGACGGAATCAATTGTAATACCCCATTTGCATCAATGGGACTTCTATATGAAACGTCTACCGTAAAAGGAGTTCAGCAAAACGAACAGTCAGTCCCCAGCTATGCAGAAATCGGTTCTCTATGTTTGCAATTATGCATGACTGGTCACTGGTGCTTCCAAGCATAGCAGGATTTTGAATATTCATACATTTTGAACAACATTTTAAAAATCAAAATTACGAACAACTAGTTTCGTCTTAAACCCACAAATTCATCTTCAGGTTATTTGAACTTTTAATTACATGTAGATTATTTTGTTGTTAACTTTAACAGCCTACAGACCCTATTTCAGATGTTTTTAATAACACGTTAGCAACACGTTGCAAAATATTATCTTTAATTGTTTATAATATTTAACTGTGCCAAACCTTGCTTACCACACATTATATATTACTATGGACCGGTACATAAATAAGTACATTCTTCATCTTCAAAACAATTCATTAATTTGCTGATATGTTTATTAAAACAAGGGTGGGGTAGCAACGAGAAACGAGACAAATTGTTTATATTACTGTTTTGTTGCTCAAAGTTTTTTTTTTAAGTAGTACAAAGAAGTCACCTGATCAACAGCATACACATTTTGTATTGAAATTATACATACAGTATTATTTTTAGTGTAAAGAAGTCACACTGTTAATCTTTAAGAGTGAAAATTTTCAATGATGTATTATGAGTGTATGTATATTATTGTAATACGAAACGCCAGAATATTTCTTAAAGATGCATTTCGTGATCATTCAAGCACAGTTTTTGATTGATTCACTAAGATTTTCTCGGGAAAAGGTTATTTCTAAACTTTCAGTTGATTCCGACGTTGTGTTTTGGTGTTTTGAACTATGGCTGTATCACTCTGCCCCGAGAAGACACTGTTGTAATTTCTGTAAGAGATAATAATATCTATAATATATAACAATATATAACAATATATAAAACGCCTTTAAAGCCATTATCAGCGATTTCTTCAGAATGTAAACAAATCGCGCCCCTATGTTTTCATCAAAGTCCATTTTTGCACTGTTGTATTAGAAATGGTTGTAGTGTAGAGACCCCTGTAAGTGGCTAAGTTTAACACGCCATAATTGCCAAGATATGACGATTTGTATGCATTGTTTACTAATAAAAGTCGGGATCCGACTTTTATTAGTACACAAAATTGTCGTAATGTCATCTCAGGGGACGCTTTAAAAAATGCTTTAATGTCTGTTTTTCACAACGAAGACTAATATAAGGTTGATATGACCTAACCCTATCAATTTAGACATAAAATGGGTATTTTGATTTTGGAAAAAAAAATGACTGATAGTGGCTTTAACAAAAGATCAAAGCGCTCTCCATTGCCGACTGAAAATATAAAATTACGGATTTCTTATAGAGTAAATCGAATTTGCAAGCACAGACACACTATACTTAATAAGCCAACAGTGCAGATAATATAAAAATCAAACTTTTAGAGGGCGAGGCTGTAGATCACGAAATGTCCCTTTGACATATCATATTGCTTCAGACAAAAGGTTACGATATAAAAACGTAACGATTTATAATTTTAAGTTTGTATGATAAGAAGAGTTCGGGTGTTAAACGCGATAAACCTATTTTTATCAATTCGAGGTATCCAAAATAATTTATAAAGAAATGTGTAATATTTTTAACCATATCTTAAAGAATTTGCGATGGAATTGCAAAAGACGTCAATATGACGCTATATACCTTGGTGGCATTAACGGTAGTACAGTATAACGCGTCTTGCAACCGTTTAAAAACTTCTAAGATACAAATTAGTTACTTGCTTCTATTCTATACAGCTTAAGAAAACACAAAAGACCCGAACTCACTAAAGGCCCAGACGATATTATTGTTTTAGCCCTAAAACCGGGAGTGACGACATTGAAATTCACATTAATTTTAAACATATCGGACTTTACGCTAATGCCCTTTTCGCAGTTTTTTTTAATATTATTAAGTGATATTGGTGTCTTTTTCACTTAGTCTGTAAAACTGTCAATTTACCTTGTCATTTTCTGTGGCTTTAATTTTTAAAAGTAAAGCAGAATTAATAAAGCAATTCTCTTCAAGAGGTGGACAAAACGGCTAATTCAAGCCTAATGTGCGTAGACTCAATTTTAGGGTATATAAAAACGTGACTTTACCGTTTTTTGAATATTGCAATGTATTTACGAAGTTTTTTCACAGAAAAATGTTTTATGTTTTTTTCAAGGTGACCCAAAATGTGCCAAAAATGAGCCATTATGGACAAAAAAGGTTTGGAAAATTCCTCCGAGTGATGGTCAGTTTTTGTTTTCTTAAAAGTTCGGGATAATCCTTTAATAGGCATTCAGTCAAACCCTTCATTTTATTTTCTCCATTTCTGGAAGTGTTATTCACAACTTGTAAAACGTTATATTTAAAGTTGTCTACTTCGATTAGCGTTCACAATGTTTCTTTTTTTGAGTTTTTTTCCACTGTGCCTGCAGGCACGATGTTGAGACCACCGGTCCCTTCCATGATAGACATCTTGTGAATCCAAGTGCATTTCAATTTTTCTGAGTTATAGTGTCTTTAATTGAAGCTAATGTCTTGTGCTCGAGTGATATATTGGCTAATACCAAAGAATTATTAGCTTTTTTCACAATTTCATTACAATAGTACTCTAGAGCTCATGGTGGTTTTGTATGCTTTATATGTCCAGAGCTAAATCTCCTCAGGAATCCACTAATTGAAGGTCCATCCAGGAAACAATATTTGGTTGGTACATAATTCCCCACTGACGAGCCGAAAATGAGGAAATGGCCACAGCCCCTTTTTGGGGGGTCACCCCCTTTTCAGCGAAGTACTACTGACTGCATCTACACACCGTTGGATCTAGAAGGTTGAGAGACCACTCCAAATGTGGCGGAATGGCCACATTGGTTGGGGGGTCCGTAATACATTGTTATATCGAAAGGTCAAGGTTTTAAGATAATTTGTCAAAAACTGATGTCATCATATCGCGCACTATTTTACTATTTATGAATATTCATAAGGGTTATTATCCAAACAGGAAGGGAGTTCACCATAAAACCTTGGATTTTTGCTCTAACTCTCTCCTCGGGGATAATGTTTGGGGTAACTAAGGGTCGGTCACAAACAGAAAATATTCATATTCCCGTCAATGTGGTGACTTGAACAAATTGGGTACTAGTGACAACCCGTGCATTTTTAAGTGCGTTATAGAACGTGTATTTGCTCCAACACTCAATCAGTTATAGCTAGTAATGACGTTTGTATTGCACAGAACTACTGACCATTTGGGAATCGCAAATGGATATAATCAGCATTTTAAATGTTACTATCTTCATATCCTTTCGTTTTTCATTGGGAGGGGTCACAAATGCCCCATCGTATATGTCGTAAGTGGAAATTATTGGTATCCATTTTATAGGGACGTAATAGCAGAGTTAAATGCTGCTGAAAGGGCCTTTAAATGAGCTAAAAGCAACTAATCTGCATGCCTGTGACCATGAAACAGCAAATATCCAAAATTTCCATGTCCCAAAAAGGTTGCCCCCCCCCCCCCCGTGGTCCCGCATGAAAAGTCGCTAAAATTAACCCAAGTTAAAACTGAGACGACAACCAGTAGGTAGGGATAGAGGACTTTTAGTGCCTCTTTAAAGAATATCAAATTATTGAAATTGTTTTGTAATTAGATTTCTTCACATTTTAATTATACATAAAGATTATCAATTTAATCACATTACGGTCTCCTCTAC
This sequence comes from Ophioderma brevispina, assembly GCA_023653785.1. Taxonomy (NCBI): domain Eukaryota; kingdom Metazoa; phylum Echinodermata; class Ophiuroidea; order Amphilepidida; family Ophiodermatidae; genus Ophioderma; species Ophioderma brevispina. The sequence goes on from JAMKCH010048176.1 coordinate 34,195, forward strand.
CCGTACCATGCGGCCCGTAGTTGCGCATGCGGTAGCCAGACCTGACTGGGGGGGGGGGGAAATCCAGAATTTCCCCGAATCTTGTACTTGCATGACCTAGGCTTATTAATGTTTATCGAGGGTTGGGTCCTAGGGGCGGAGCTGCCGTAAGGTCCGCGGTTTTGTCCATGTTTTAAAGCTAAAAATAAATTGGTTCAGAGCACAAAAGTTTCCCCGTTTCCCTCCTTCTTTTTCCGTCTTCCCCACTTCCTCTTTCCTCTCTTCTTCCCACATGTCGCTTCTCTCCTTTCCCATTCTCTTCTTCCCTATTTCCCTCTTTTCTCTCTTCTTTCCCCGTTCTCTTCTGCCCCGTCTATTTTTTCTTTCTCTTTTCTCTTCCTCTTCCTTCTCTTCCCTACGCAATGGTAGTGCGGCCGTAAAAAATTGGAAATTTTAGCTTTTTTTTCATTGAGCCACAAAAGGGGTGGGGCAACTTTTTAGGGGCATAAAGGTTTAGGCTAACCGGCATGTAAGTTAGTGTATTTACATTATTTAAAGATCCTTCAGCAGCTCTTACCCTTGCCATTTAGGCCCTACAAAACAAAAAATACACGGTAAAGCCGATTTTCCCACACGACGGCGTCCTTTTAATTTAGGTTATTTTAGGACTTTTTCATGCAACGGGGGGAGGATATTTATTTTTTGCCTGTTTCATGGTCAAGCATGCATGGCAGTTTAGTGCTTTAGAGATCATTTGAAGACCCTTCAGCATGATTTATTTTGCCTGCTGAAGGAACTTTAACTTAACATTAACTTAAGTCCTAACCCTCTATATTTTCCACGATCTACGATGGGCCAGTTTTTGACCCTCTTCCCCCCACCCCCCCCCCATGCAAAGTATAGGAGTAACATGAAAATGCTAATTATATCCCAGTTGAAATCCACATGGTCAATAGCTCGGTGCAATACAACGTCCATAACTGATTAACTGATTGAGTTGTGGAGCAAATACACCATTATAACAGCATTATAAGTAAGATAGCTCCAATCAGGATACGCGCTCGACTCCAGTGTATGTGCTCATCCATGCGTAGAGGCGTGCGTTCGAGCCCTGTGCGATTCACTATCTCGTAATTTCCCTGGACAAGAAATTACCGCTCGTTGTCCCGGATTTACCCCCTCGATACGTGGGAACGGGTCCCGTCTGCGATGGTTATCTCGATGTAGGTTTGCTGATGAAGGGAACCGCTGATCCCGATCTGCTGCATCCCTTGAAATGATGCTAAATGGTGTTGGATGGCTTTGGGCTCACAGTTGATCCGCGAACCATTTGTGAAAGCGCTTAGAGTGCCAATAGCATACTGCTCTATATAAATCTTCTCTATTATTATTTTTATTATTATATATTTTATAAAATGCATGGTTTTCACCTAATATTAACCAATCTTGCGTCTCATCGCAAATTTGACGGCTGCCATTTGAGAACGGAAAGGAAATGAATTTTCTTTTTGTGACCCACTACCCTTAGCTACCCCTAATCATTATCCCCTCGATGAGAGTTGGAGCAAATCCAGTCTATGGTGACTCCTTCCTTTTGGCAGGAAAACTTATGAATTAATTCATAATTGAATAGTGCGCGAGAGTATTAATGAAATAGTGTTTGACTATTATCTTAAAACCTTTTGACTTTCGATATAACAAATGTATTACGGCCCCCCCATATATGGCCATTCCGCATATTTTGAGTGGATCCTCTTCAAACCGTCTAGGTCCAACGGAGTATAACCTGGTGTCATTTGCCCAGAGGTGGAACAAATTCCTATTTTGGCAATAAAACCCTTATGAATTCATTCATATTGTAAGTGCGCAATATGGTGAAATCAGTTTTTTGACAATTATCTTAAAACCTTTGACTTTTGATATAAAATTATTACTGACCCCCCATACTAGTGGGCATTCCACATCTTTTTGAGTGAGTGTCTCACGCGACCTCCCTAAGTCCAGCGGTTCTGCAGGATCAGCTCTTTCAAAAGGGTCGTGAAACCACCCAAAACGGGGCGTGGGCCATTTCAGCATTTTTCGGCGTCAGTGGGACTTATGTTCCCAACCAAATATTGTTCCTGGGACCTTCAGTTAGTGGATTCCTGAAGAGTTTAAGCTCTGACATTAAATCATACAAAACCACCATGAGGCTACTAGAGAATAGATTAAAAATGTATCGTAATGTCAAATGCCATGTAGTAGCATATATCTTTGGATGGTTTTGTTACCATGTATAAGATGTGTATTATTAAATACAAATCACGGTGCTTCCACAATGTAAATGCTTGTTATGCTGTTTTACATTCGCACCACGATGTCTTTATGACGTACACTTACCTGACCAAGGGGGTTTCACCCTCCATTAGTGCCCAAGGGGGAAGGGTAATCACAAAATGAGGATTCTATAACCATGACAACAGTAGCAAATTATAAGTTTACCTTTATATTAGGATTTTTTATTCCTTTCAGTTATTAAAAGTGTTGGGCGTGTCGACGATTCCAATAGTTCTGAGAGGCTGTATACTTTACCCAATTCACTATAAAGACACTTGCGATAGTCACGATACCGGATAAATTAAGGCTATAATAAAACAATGTCCCTTTTCTCACGAAAAAACATGTTACAAAGCAATTCCCACATGAATACATTCCAAACACCAAACTGAACAAACTGAAGATTCAGATATTGGTACGTCCTCGTTTGATCAAACCTTCTGGCGACGGGCTCTAATACTAAACATGTGAATGCAGGTCGTAAATCAAATCTATTCAAAGCCCAAAACGGGAATGAATTCCAGTATTCTGTCGCCAACCCCCAACAACACGCAGAGCTATGCAGCTTATTCCATCGAGGCTGCATGGGCTGCTGAATTCATCGTGTTCATAGGGTGGTGGTTAGTGGACCAATACAAAATTCTTTTCCTAAAACCAAACTTGTAAGGTGTAAGATAATAGAGTGGCCGATCTGTAGAACATGGAAGGAAAGAGATATAGGATGGGAACCACAACGGACCCACTGACGTTTGAACGATCTATCTGCCGCCCCATAATGCAATCGTTTTATTACATATTCTCTCAGGTGGCCCGTCCGAGGATAATACTATTCAGATTTTCGGCTCGAGAAAAATTCTCAGTCTGGTTGTGTCTTCATTGCGTAAAAGATTCCGGGTCATCAGGAATCAGCGAACAGCAAGCACGCGACGAATGCTGCAAAAGTAATACTCAAACATATGGCCACATCCATGGAAAACGATCAAACACGCCCGACCTGGGGGTCTTGGATTTTGCTCGGGAACCCATGCTGTTCCGGAAAAAAGGGACTGCTGTAAATGAGGGACTACGCTAGGGGTATCAAATCAAATATCAAGTTCTAGTCCCAATGGGGTACACATTCAGTTGTGATTGTGATGGTGTCATTGTTACAAATAGGAAAACCTAAACATATCAGCAAAATAACCTAAGTGTGAATATGTTTCTTCAGTAGTACAAGTGTCCCATTTTTCTTGTATATTGGGCTATTTTAAATGTGTATCTTTTTTAATGTATTGAGAAAACAGGTCCCGCAAGGGTATAATCTCGCGGCCAAATTACCTTCAATCTTTTAACTTTAACGTGAAAATTGGTCCCGTTAGAAAATCACTTTCAGAACCCCTGAACGAGCATCCAAGACGCCCCGGCCAAACTTTCAAATTTAGTGAAACTTTCATCCCTTATTTTCACCCACGGGGGTCTTGGGCAGTAAAGATGAATTCATAATCGATGTACCATAATTCTGATATAAAGAAAAAAAAAAAACAACAACTACACACCGGAGACAGCCGGAAATGGTGTAATCTGCAATATTACTTTACACTTGTACGTGTTCGACATAGAGTTCCAAAAAATTCCTACAGTCATGATGCTCGCCGAATCATTCGATTGCGGCCGAGGGATTATGATCAAAGGGTCGCTGTTGAAGCCTTCCTTTGTGTGCGGAGTGAATGGAGTATAATAAAAAGATTAAAATCGGATTGTGGAAGTCGTCGTGCGTCCTTCTCTTTCTTCCAATGGTGTGACGAGTGTACTACACCCCATTGTCTATTGTGTTATCCATTGAGTGCTGTATTGCATCATTTGTTTCAGAAATTGACCAAAGGCTCGTCTACAAGGTCAATGGTTTTCCGTACATGTTGCTATGGTAGCTGAATGAAACGAAATACAAAGTGAAGTTATCATTTTCGTAGTTTGTGCGTATGAAATCTCGTAACAATTCACCCAAGTGTGTACGAAGGAAGTAAAGATATCTAATTCTATTAGAATCGATTTCTAATGAAAAAATATACAGATTGCAGCATTGTCATAAGATTCAAAATACAACCTACACATATTTCAGTATATTTTATGAATTGCATGTTTTTCATTATAGTGTTATTTGCATCACAGTGCCGGTCTTGCGGAACGTATAAACCTTTGAACGTTCTGAAAATTGGCTTTCTATTTAATAACATATATTATTTAATAACTGCTCATATTTTTAAATTATTTGGTTAATACGCTATGTACACCTTAATTTTTAAGGTTTTAACAATGCGAAGAAAAAAGCGACCAGATCACTTGGTGCGTACACTCCAAAAATGTTTGAGTAAAATTGTCACAGCTCTTAATGTTTGAGTAAATCTTAGTCAACGTTGAGTAACCTACCCAAAGCTGAGTAATTTTCCCACCAATGACTACTTTAGTCAACAATGAGAAGGTTTTACTCAACCTTTGACTAAGATTTTACTGTGACCGGGCCGTACGCAGGATTTATTTGGGGGGGGGGTGCGGACCTTAAAAGTGGACTTTTTTTCAAAAAAGTGGACTTTTTTTTTTCAAAAAAGTGGACTTTTTTATTCGAAAAGTGACCTTTTTGGTAAACAGTGGACCTAACCCTACCAAAATGTCCTTTTTTTACTTTTTGACATTTTCATCAAAAATTGGACTTTTTAAATCAAAATTCCCGCGAAAAGTGGACATTTTTACCCCTTGTTTGGATTTTTTTTTTGGGGGGGTGCGACCGCATCCCAACACCCCCCACCCCCTCGTCAGGGGGCCTGGCTGTGATATTTTTTTATCAACATGAGTAAAAAATTTTTACGTGTAATAACCTTTCCCGGTTTAGTTACACCGATCGATCTTGGGCGCATGACCTGGCTTGTTGCTCTGGTGGAACCCCATGTATTAGGGGCACTTTCCCCTGCCCCGACAGCTGACCGAATTCATTTGTCACATTAAATGACTCTTGCACCGCTCCTCCTCCTCTACGTTTTTACTTTCCTATTTGATACAAAGACATATTTCATGTAAGCTTCAGATATAATGAAAAGGACCCTTACTGATTATCCGTTCCACAAATTTGAAAAGAAATTTAGATATTTACATTGTGTCAAACAGAAAAATTCCCCCCCCCCTACTACGAAATCAGGTGTTGAACCCTGCCATAATTTAAGGCTGTATCCAAGGCAATGTTTTTGGACACCATTTATTAAATGCCCTTAAAATGTCTGATGCATATTGCACACATAGAGGACGCCACATCGTGGACCACACATTGTTTCAATGGGAATGAATTTGGCCATGAACAAGGTTGAATGAGTTTGGTGTTTATTCCGTATAAAATGCGTGTACACGATTTGGGCCACCTCCACAACGCGCATTTGTATTACGCGGACACTGATGGCAAGGTTTGCCCATGAGGCATCGGGAGAGCATCACCTCTCGAAGAAACCGTTGGCGGCGTACTGTGCTGCGAATATCGACAATTACGTCTGGAATTACGGCCGTCCGGAAAGTGTGTAGTCTGTGTCACAGACTGCGAAAGATAGTATCTAAATTAGTACTGCGCGAGAGATTAACGTTATCAGTCCGTCGTAAGCGGGAATGCATGCAAATCGAACCTAAATCTCAAAAGATCTCCGAAAACGAAGGGGTTCTATGGAGAGATTTTTGAATCAGAGGGTCCGTTAACTATGTTTTTTTTTAAATAGGTTATAGTTGGGTCTGAACCTATAGAACCTAGCGAGAAAATTGAACGTTTTTGTCGGGTACTTCGGTGCTCGCAAAACCGGAAAGTGAACCACGCAATCGCTACGGCGCATCCCTTTTCCCACAATGACGTCGGTATTATTCCAGTCTTGAGAATTTTCAAACGTTGACGCCAACTTTTTTTTCAATTTTAGAAACAGGATATACGTACTTTAATACCGGACCGCCGTGTATGGAATGGACAGTTGACACAAAAAAAAGTTTTCGCATTTTATGATGGATGATGATGATGATGATGATGAGGATGATGATGATGATGATGATGATGATGATGATGATGATGATGATGATGATGATGATGATGATGATGATGATGAGGATGATGATGATGATGATGATGATGATGCGATTATTATTATATTAATGATTCGTTGCTTAATTGCCATCTTTACTGGAAAGAAAATGGGGAACTTGTCTGGCGACATTTTATGGTGAAGTCATACAATAATCTATGAAATTTTGGAAGCTTTTAAGATTAGACCTGATTTCCTTTGATAAAAAAAATCATAAACACAAGTTGAAAGTTGAATGTTTTGATTTGAGAGAAATTGAGTACGTTGCATCACAAATTGCGTAAACTGTTGTTGGTTAATGATAATAATATTATAGCATTCCAATCGGTTGAATAGATTGAGAAAAAAAAAACGTAATTTAACATTTTAATTAAATATAATCGATAACTTACCATCATTCAAGTCTCCGATACAGGTCCAGTCTTTGTTTCTTTGAACACCCCATTAGAATGGTCTTAGTTGTCCGAAAAGTATTATTAAGCGGTAGGTCGATTGTTATGATATTTCTACTGTAAACATCAAAGATGACTAACCAAAGTTGCATTGAAATTAGTGTTTAAAACGGGCGCCAACATCACTGAGAAAACGTCACCATCTCTAAAAACTGTGTAAATATCAGTCTTCTTCTTAGCGTGTCCACATGTCAGAAGAACCTTGTAATACCAAAGGTGGTGACTGTTGAAAGGACGAGCTCATGCGTGACCCAAGTTTCACACGTATATTTTTTTTATGATTCCTTTCCTTCAACGTGCTCTTTCTCTATGATTTGTAAACAAACCATAGTCAAACAAAATTAAGTCCCATCGTCTCATTTTCTATTTGGCAATAGGGGAAATGTGTAATTGAACGGATGACCACACATTGAGTAATTAGTATAGTTTGAGATGTCAGATATTTAGATCCCGTGGGATTTTCGTGCCAAAATTGATTTTATTGGCAACTTTGTACAATTTGCGGGTGCTGATTTCAAAAGTTAGGGGCCATTTTTTGTCAACCACGCCTTCAGTAGCATTTTGAATTTCAAAATGCCGTCATTTTTCATTAATTTTGTGCTATATATCGGGATAGGAGCAACTTAGAGGGGTAAAACATGGTGGCATACCCATGTTTGTGAGACCAGGGATTCCATTGAAAGCATTGTCTTACTTGTAACGATTTGGTTTGGGCGCCATCTTGAATTTCCAAATGGCCGCCATTGTCAACTATGTTATGTCCTGTTATCTCGGCTTATTAGCAACTTAGAATAGTAAAAAATGGTGGCAACTACCATGTTTGCTGATACCATAGATTCCACTAAAAGCATTACCTTTTCAATTAAATGAATACATTTGCCCCATATCTTGGCTTGTGAGTAACGAAGAAAAGTGAAAGTGGTGCAATACCCATTTTTGTGATATCAGGGATTCTATTAAAAGCATTCCTTATGGTATATCATGTGGTTTTAGTCGCAATCGAATTTCAAAGGCCGCCATTTCCAATTATACTAGCCAAAACGGGAAACTTCGATCTTATATAATCCATTATCATGTCCATTTTATAATACGATAACCTAATTAGGGAGCCATTTATAACAGACTCAGTGCGACTTAACCTGCGCGGCGCTTGCGTAAATTACGGGGGGGAGACAATTAAAGTCATATGGCATTGCGTAAACTGCATGGGGCCTGCTTCTAGGATGGAGCTGTTTCATATTTTAGTTAAATCTGATATGTTTGTACAAATTAAGAGTGCTTAAATGTGGATTGAATACTTCCAATGAAGGACTATTTTTAAGCCACTTCATTTTAGCTTGGTTTGATCATACTTCAATAATTAATTTATGAGTAAATAAGTACACAAAAGTAGGGGTGGAGCAATTGGGACAAAGGAGATTGGGTAACGTTTATGGGAGAACACAGGTCTCGATCTACCTTCCGCATACTGAAAAAAACCCTTTTCCGAGTAGACCTACTGCCAAAGCCTTAGATCTACTTTTCCGCGTACTGCAAGCCAGAAGTGGTCAGATTAAAATTTCTCGGACTATCATCAGTAACCATCATGGAAACCAGATTTGTTAAGGAGACATCCACTGATTATACTGCCCTCTATGGGCCTACAGTGCTTTGCCTGGCTCAAGGGATATCCAACTTTTTGTTGAGGTCCTCATCAACAAAACTGTGCATAAACCAACTTGATCTTGACTGGGATTTGAGAGTTGGTGAGTTCCATGCTGCTTTTCTTCACTTCCTGCTATCACAAACTGTTCTTGAATCCATAAGACATGAAGTGGCTTTATTCAAACACCATCGACAACCTGTAACAATATCATGGTTCTGCTATGACTCCTTTGAAGCACTTTGCCAGCTAGAAACTTTGTCATACCATAATCCTGAAAATGTCACGTAACTCCACAATATGCTCCTATGAGACAAGAAGGTATGGTGGGTGTCTTTGAAGAGGTAAAGTAAAACTTCAGAGACCAGATCCGAGCTGAACTTGGTCAAGACCTTCCGCAGATGGGGGGCAAAAAGAATTATCCTGAGTTAGATGAAGAGGTAGAGAGTCACTTTGATTCCAGCAAGTAGACCCGGGAGAGTGGGAGCTTGGTTTCGGTGACTTGGGGAGCAAGTCAACTACTACTTAGCTCCTGATCTCTTACAAAAAAAAGTGCTCGACATGTACCAATTTGTCTGGCCAAAATAAGATGTTTAAGTGCACACCCCAGGATACTTGGGAAGCTCTAAAAACTGGTGATTTCATGTGACTAAGTCGGCATTTACAAATCTGTTCGTGGACCAAACATTTGGAACAGGGGGAAACAGCTTTCAGAGTTTTCTGTTTCCGCAGATCACTCTTCTCCTCCCGATGGCCTCTATATCCCACATGGCCAAGAGTTACTTTTGTCCCTGTCATTATGAGTCTAAAAGGAACCACCAAGGCCTCTCAGGTAGACCTTACAACGGCTGATACACCAAGCGGGTTGGGATCAATTACAATTTGTACATTATAGACGCCATGGCAGTGTTTGAGCTATCAATAAAGGTCAAAAATGGTCACTGCTCATTTGCAACACATTTGTTCGAAACATCCGTAAGATTGTATTAGGGTACGATGAAGGATGTGATAATTACCGAAGATATAAGGATAACTCATGAAGTCAGACACCATGCAAAAGGTCTGCTGCATTGATCCGGTCAAGTTTGACATCCGAGTCGACTAAAGCAAAATTAGTACCACTGAAAACCTGCTGTCTTAATATTGAAACAAAGTCAACTGGCGATTACGGGGGAAGCTCTACTGCATGAATATGAAGATAGCAGCAAGAGCTTAGTTGGCATTCCTCAACGTATCCAATAAACCAGAGGGTATGGCTCCAATATTGGTGAGCACTCACTCGATGAGGCAGACACCTTGATCCCAATGCATGTACTCGATGCGTCCAAGACTGAACGGCAAACATCAGGGATATGATCGATATTCGCCAGACAAGGAAGTTATCATTTAATGGATTTGTGTTCAACCAACAACCTTCCAGGCGCGCTTCACTTATCACCGGAAAAAGGAAAAGCGAAAGCGCACAGTTCATTCGTGCAAGGTGTGCAGCAGTTGGAAGCGAAAAAAAATAGGTGTACTAAAGTCTGCTCGATTTAAGGGTACTGATTGGGGCGGAAAATTGTGGCAATCTAAAGAGTAGGTGGTAAAGAATAGATTGCAAGCTGTGCGAGATGGGTTATTCCAGAAAATTTGTGAGGATAGTTTCCGACCTCGACAGCCAGGGTTAAAGGTTCTTTGAAAACCATTTGTGCATGGTGTTGTCAGGAACAGCAAATGCAGCACATTTGGCAAGAACAGCGCTCTGTAAAGCAGTTGACTTTGGTAAAACAATTGGATTACAACGGAAACAAAGTACAGAAGGCTATCCTGACTCGTCATCATCTGTCGTCAGTAGACGGAACGTCGAGAGCAGCTGAGACAAATTTGTAATAGGTGCCATCGTCATGAGTTGCGGATTCACTGCATACAATCCAATATCTTTGGCAATGACATCAGGATAACTAAGTTTCCTGCCACGGCTAAGTTTTCTTCCTCCAGGTGGTGTCCGGAAAATCAGGTGAGATTTATGGTTGGTCCGTTTTGTCGCATGCAGTGACCTGGCGAAACAGGAGACATCTCTTTTTAATGGTATCTGATAGGAGTGGTATATCTCCATTTACCTGTTGGAAATATGATCTCTCAGATGATGTTTACAGTATTCTTCTAAGAAGTTGTATTTAACAGCAATTGATCCTGTCCTCAAGCTTTTGGGTCAGGTCCAAGTCTCAGCTCCATAGATGAGTATACTTTCTGCACATTGCCCTGAAGAACTTGAGGCTTACATGACTACAAGGGTTACCCAGTACCTAGCCAGGATAGAACTTAAGTTCTTCGGGGATGACCTAGGTACGGGTAACCCATGTATATGTAAGCCTCAATTGAATTGTATAGCCTGATTTTTTTTATTGTGATGGAATGCAAAAAGAAAACCAATCCTCTTCGCATTTTAGTCAAGTTTTCATGATAAAAGTTTTTGTGTATCTAAAAAGGTGAAAATACACTTTGTACACACGTAGGTCTACATTTTTTCTTCAAACACTTCAAAATTTCAAAAAACATATTATTGATTAATGCCTAAACCATTAATAACGTTTCCGAAAAACGCAGTATGTGAAAATAATCTCATGTACGAAAAGACCAATCCCAGATCAAAGTCAGGTATTTCTAGGATAGTATTTAAAAATAGTAGAATCTATAACTTTATATACTGATAGTTGGGTTACATTTCATTGACATTACATATTATCAAACATAAAAATTTTCTAGTGGCGGCCATTTTGAAATCTCCATGGTGGCCGAGTTTGAAACTAATAGGCATGCAGTGATTGGAAATTATCATCTAGTACAGGTAATGTACCATTTTAGCTGATTTATTACTGGTATGCTGAGAGTTTAAAAACAAGTGTATTCGATATGGCGGACATTTGAAATCCAAGATGGCGGCAAAGGTAAATAGTAAACCAGTGCTGTTAATGGAATCCTTAGCATCACAAACGTGGGTATGCCACCCAGTTTTACTCTTCCAAGTTGATCACACGCCAAGATACGAAATACACATAATTTAAAATGGCGGCCATTTTGAAATGCAAGAGGATGGGCAGCCAAAACCAAATAAGTTACAAGAAGACGATGTTTCAATGTACTCCATGGGTATCACGAACCATGGGTATGCCACCAATTTTACCCTCTAAGTTGTCCTAAGCCGAGAATAGGACAAAAAAATACTGAAAAAATAGCGGCCATTTTGAATCCAAAATACCGACTGCAAGGCGTGGTGAAAAAAATTGCCAACCTAAGATTTTGGAAACAGCACCCCAAAATTGACAAAGAAGCGAATTAAAATCAATGTTGGCACAAAAATCCCACGGGAAAACATAACAAACTGTACTATAAATGTCTGGGTGTTCAAACCTTCAGGCAGTGATTAATAGTTCTATAGCTTGACTAAAAGCATTTTTGAGCATTGCGTTTAACGATACTATACTTGGTATCAGTTCCAGGTACTCGCTGGCAACTAATTGGCAAGCGAATATGGGTTATCGAAAAAAAAATTCCACTTTCCCGCGACTAACTCCAATTCACACCACTAAACACCACTTGCGAGTGCCAAATTGTTTAAAACGTTTTTGCTATGGAGTGTGAACTGCCCACTATGATGAGATTGCGATTTAATTCCGTATTGAAATACGTGCTTACACATTTGGCACTCGAATACCCTCAAACCCAACACAATCCCCTGAGCGGTCCCCGCAAATCCCCGCGATTGACAGACCTAATGAACCGTGGAACCCGGACGCCGCTTGAATTGCCCTCATAAACACAAAGCATATTTCGAAAAAACCGTTATCTGTATCAACGTTACCTGCATGTAATAATTTAACGCCAAATGGATCAATATACGACAGATTTGTCGAGTTACATCTCAATTTATATTTGCAGGTTGTTTTCCATGTGTTGATATCAGACAAAAGGTCATTGTTTTCCTCGTAATGACACCATCATTTGTCAACAATCACTTATTCCATGGCTGAGTACCTCTCATTTGATTATGATCACTCAGTGTGGTTCATCTTATTTAATTTGATGGCTTTGATTTGATATGAATGCTTTTGAGTTTATGAATCACTGTTGTTTACGGATTAGACTTTTCGATAGAAGTTGCCATGTGGGTCCCCTGGATGAATGGACAGTGAGTCTTTCTTGTTGTCACTTCTTCATAGTAGTCATGGTGTCTAAACAAGCATCATCATGCCACGATTGTCCAACCTGGAAAAGGCTCGTGCTATAGGCCAACTTGAAGCTTGTGTATCCCAAAAGTAATTGGGGGGCCAATATTTGGAGTGAGTCCAAGTATGATATTCAAACTCAGGGTAAGGTTCCATTAAACTCGGCAGTCAAGGACAGATCCCCGAGTGGCGTTCCCAGGAAGCCAACACCCGCAGAAGACGGTACAAATCTCCCATGCAGTCGCTTCGAAAATATCCATAGACTGTCGCACAGAACTTTGGCAGGCAAGACATACAAGACATTATTGCAGATGTGTCTCTGATCAGACTATCCACAACAGGCTCATGAATCCCATCTCTGGGCGAGAAAACTCCTAGGAAACCTAAAATGACTGAACGTTACCGTCGGCTCGTCCTTCGTGGTGTCGGCAACATCGACTCATGGAACTTAACATGTGGCGAATGGTGACGAATCCAGATCTGTTTAGTGAGGTTGGATGGCCGAGTTAATACAGAGAAGACGTGGAGAACTTGTTACCCATCACTGCAAACATTGGAGGCCACCCTAAGCAACTGACTTATGTAGTTCCAACGTATCCAAAACTGTCCAGGTCCAAAGGGTTAAAGTTATTTGACTGAGTGACAGCTTTCGGAGGGGGTCGGATGGAGTGGCCGGGATATGACAGCAAGACAAGACTGGTGCTAACTGGTGGAAATCTTAATGTGCTCAATTTATCGGGACTATATCCTTCATCCCTGTTGCAGGTTTTTTTTTGCGTGATCTTGGACCAACTGCCGTGCTACAAGAATGACAATGCTCGCCCTCACAGGGCACAGAGTCATTCAATGACTACCTTCGAACATGAGGTAATTGAGAGGGAGAATGGCCTGCCATAGTCGATGACCTGGAACCCAATGGAGCACCTTGGGTCAGCTGGTCAGTGCTTACGCATAGAGTGACTGATACTAGCGACTTGAGGCAGATCCTCCCTTGAAGATAGATTCCATGGCCTCAGCAACATTTGACTAGATAGAATTGGACAGATCATGAGGAAGAGGGTCAAATTTTGCTGTGGCGGTATATGGACCTTTCCACACGCCATTAAAGTAAGTGACTAATGTTTTTTGCTATTAAAGAGTTTAACATTCACTACTCGTTCCTGATGCAATGATGGCAAATTTGACACATATAGCTGGTTTAGTGGTAGGTATTAATTACGATCAACAGACCTACAGATAGTTCCTGTGTGTAATGTAAAGATGAGTGGTGTGGAACCTGTATTGCCGTCTTTATTTGTTTAGACCACTGCCATTTGTAAAATGTGTCCTTTTCGGTGGTGGCTCTATTTCCAAGTTTACTATATCCATTGTGAATAAAGTTTTTTTTTTAAGAAATCACGATAATCTACTGTGTTAGTAAGTCGTCTATGGTGGTGTATTCACATAAAAAACACGCACCCAATTCTGAGATTACGTCCTGGATAACAGTGCGGATACGGTCGTATCCGTGTTTTTGTTTCAATATTCATGACATCCTATCACCCAGCAATATCTTGTTAAAATAATATTAATAAAAACACATGTATGCAATTTATTAGAGCGCCAACAAAAACGTTCTCATGAGTCATGTACAGAGTACATTCCTAAGGATTAAAAGCAGAATTAAAGACGCCTGAATTAAAGAATTGACCAGAGTGCCCTGACAGTCGATTGGCAGAGCATTTCGGATTCCATGTCCAAGCACAAAGAAGACCGTCATAGGTCTTGGACTTTACACCGCTCCTCCCACGGCAGGTTTTACGATTGCGATCTCAGTAAACTTGGAGGAAACACGCGGTCAGACAGATATACGATACCAGAGAGAATCTTGTAAGTCAACAGCTTATTTGTACACAATCCACAGAATCGCAGCCAGTGCAGTTTAAAAAGGAAAAAATATGATCAAATTTCCTTGATAGCAACAATTACATCTTTAGTGCCGTTTTCCTGACACTGGCGCAGTTTGTCACATCCTTGGAAGGGAACCTGCAAGACTCCTAGTGCAGTTTAGGTCCAGCTTGAGGTGACTAAATGCATAATACCAATATCTCCGTAATGTCTGCTTCCAGGAAATCTACGTTCCTTGCCACTGTTAAATAGCTACTGGACGGCGGTCTGCGGTAAGGTACGTATATCCCTGTTGCTAAAATTGAAAAAAAAGTTGGCTCAGCGTTTTGAAAATTCTCAAGACTGGAATAATACCGAAAGGCATTGTGGGAACACATGAATTCGCCGTAGAGATTGCGTTGTTAACTTTTCAGTGTGTTGCGAGTACCGAAGTACCCGACAAAAACGTTCATTTCTCACTAGGGTCTATAGGTTTCAGACCAATTACGATACACATTATTTAAAACCACATACTAACAGTACCCTCTGATGCCAAAAACTTCCATAAACCCTCCGTTTTCCCGAGATATTTGAGATTAGTTTCATTTACACACATTCTCTAGGGGGGGGGGGGGGGGGGGGGGGGGGGGGGGGGGGGGGGGGGGGGGGGAAAAAGGGGGTGGGTGACGGCTGATAACGTTAATCTCTCGCGCAAGTACCAATTTAATAATATCTTTCGCATTACTTGGTAACACAGACTACACACTTCCGGACCGCCGTACTTAAATAGCGAAGGAGGAACAACGACAAAGCGTTAAAAGTTACGTTGCTGTCGTCGGCTAGATGTTTTGTCCAAAACAGCTCCATATCTGGAACTTCCTCAAACGAGAAAATCCATAACATTTTCATAGACAAGTTGCTATGTCCTCAATACACGATATTTTAGAAAAAAAATTCTACGAATAAGTCGACAATTGTTACAAAAGTGATGTCATTTCAGTCATTTCATGGCCTATATGCACCGTCACTAAGTAACTTAACTGTGTCTAGACTACGTCTTTAGAGAAATAACAACCATGTGTGAGCACCAACCATGTTATGTCAAAATAGCCCGCACACTCAAATCTTATACATTTTATAGGTTTACCTTGAATTGTATTGAATACGATCCCTGCTTCCCGCCTCATTCAAGGGAAGCGCTAAATTAACATTACAATACCGTACTAGACACTGCACGTCTGGTATACTCATCTCACGTTCTGACGCCTTCCGCTAGGAAAGTGATGGATATCGCTCGGAATACTTGTAGATTTAATCTCCCCTCTCCTATCAAATTGTTAGCTCAATTGGTTAGAGCACCGTGCTTCTAAATACGGAAGGTTTGCCGTGTGGCAGGGAGATATAGTCCTTCGGCCTCACGTCCTGGAACAATGTGAACAATAGGCCAATCGATTCCAGTTGACTCTTCACGCAACAAATTTCACGCTTTATTCCGTTCTCTATGGAGCCCGGACTATGAATCCTGCCGACCAATCTCCTTTCATCACAGGTTTCACAATACGGCTAAGCGCCCTTTTTTAAACATTTGTGTCACGCTAATTATTGTAATTTTATGTTTGTTTGACGTCTGCTATTAGGAACAAACCGGTTAACGTACGAACTTACTGGCCATATGGCTGATCCTTTTGGAAGGGCCCTTGTCCAGAGTCATTGGATCTGATTTTTCATCGTCACTTCTAGAGCTGATGGCTATCACCAATAGCTGCTTCCACTCACAATATCAGAGTCAAAATAAATGACAGATAGCTCCAGCCCGAATCTAAGTCCATGGTGGTGGACATCTCGTCGCCTAATGGGTACAGTAGGCAAATCCAAATCGCAGTGTTTTCTTAAATCAGGCAACGCCACATACCTCTCTCGGCGAAGGAGAGAAGCAAGCTTTGCGACTTTCTTCAGTGAAAAGCCTACCATTAGCAGCTGCCCCAGAACTGGCGGGATTCCTCTGGCACGTTATTCCAACTTTGCTTTGACAAGGGCCACATGCCAGTAATGTGGAAAGTAGCTGAAGCCATCCATGTAAAGAAGGTGACAAGCTTCAGCCTAATAACTATCGATCGATACTCCTGCTGTCTATATATCCAAAAGTAATGAAGCGAAATGATCTACGAAAATGGCACCATCTTGATACACATTCTTTGATATCAAACAAAACACTTCGCTTAGGTTGGCCATCATGCCCTGACCTATGTTTTCCAATGCATCACTTAATTCCATTCACATGAAAAAGCGGAGGCAAGGAATTATCTCGATATCAGTAAAGAATTCGACAGAGTGTGGCATCCTTGTCTACTGGACAAGCTTTTGGCATGGTTCCGGGGGTTTGGCTCCTTTGTGTTTCATGGTTGATGAGCATTGCTTGAAAACTAAAGTACGCTATTTTGGTTCATAAATGGTCAAAATTTAAAAATTAATTTTAAAAAAAGTGGAACTTGGATGGTTCATGTATGGTTTCGGACTAATTTGTTTTAGGTGTGGAGCACACGAAAAAATTAATATCTACACCCAAAAAAAAAATTCACACGCACCGTAAGCACGCAATGTACATTTTATGTAGTTTGCATACCTTGTAAGTTCCCATCCACAAACTTGAATCAGCTTCGACACTTTCCGCTGCGCCATTGTTTGTGTGAAGAAGTGTCATGAATTTGAAGTTGCTATAAGGTTACTATAAACAAATCTGCATAATAAAAATAAATGAAAAACTAAAGCTGATTATAATTTCCTATTGAAGGTAATGTAGGAAAAACACTATGTTCTCAAAAGTTTACATATTTTGTTGACTATTTTCTTCATAGTAAACTGAATTGTCATCAAGAAAATCTACAATGCTTTCATATTGCCCAAAATATACATAATTATATTGTAAGATTTGACGATTAATAGTTATCGATAAAATTATACCCAACGATCAGAAAAAGGAGCCAACGCAACATATCCATTGCCGAGAGGCATGTTGAAAGTGCAAAGGACCTTGTTCATTGT
>JAMKCH010048177.1:0-19400 GCA_023653785.1 Ophioderma brevispina
ATGAGTTCTGGTCAAGGTTCTCTCTTTTTTATCCCTGGCCTTAGAAAGCGGGGGATATTGGTGACAAACAGCATATTTCTTCTTGTGTGTGTGTGTTTCCATTTTGGGTTATGTCAACTATTTTTTTTATCTCCCGCCCAAACGCTTTGGCAAATTGCAGCCAAACTTCATCAAAAGAACCACTTGGCCTAGGTTCTTCTGTGGTGTATTCCCGATTGTGGAGAGAGTTCATGTGGGCTAATTAAGTGGCATTCCTTGAAAATCTATCATTGATGTTCCCACCAGAATCAAATGCTACGATCACCAAATTTGGTCATTAATAAGCACTGACCCAAGGTCTGTATTAGTGTACACAGATATGGGTCAAAGATATGTGGGTGGATTTTTGGGTAGAGTTTTGGGAATCTTATCGTGTCCTGCCCAAATGCTTTGAGCAATTGTAATCCCAAACTTGTTCAATCACTGGCCCAGTTCAAAGGTGGTTTATTCTGTTCTGTGGTGAGAGTCATGTGGGTGAATAATTTGGTCAAAGGAACATGCGGGCCATTTGGAAGGTCATTGATTCAAATGAGCTAATTTGTCAAATCGTGGTAGAATGAGACGACTTTGTTGGTTTTGGTTTTAAAAATTGATAATTTTGCAACTTTGATTTTTTTCACTTTCAGTGTTCAAGGACATCAACAGGAATCGCTTTCAACTTGTCGCCAAAATTTCCAGTGTCGTATTTCATCACCTGGGCGCTTTTTTCAAATGGCCACCACAATCATAGAACAGCTTATTTGTGTACCACAAATACCATCGAATAGGGTCAGTTTCTGATACTTTTGGTCAAGTGACCGCTAGAAAAGTTTTAAACCAAACATTGTTGTTCTGAATGATAGAGGTCTTTTTTTCAAAATGGCTGCCAAAATCATAAAATTCTTAAAAGCCTATTTTTACCAAAATGCCATCTAATAGGGTCGGGTTTCTGATAATTTGGGCCAAGTGAACTCTAAGAAATGTTTCAAATAAAAACAGTGTTGTTCAGGAATCATTATGGTGGTTTTTGTTTCCAAATGGCCACCGATCAGAGAAAATTAATTAAAAGCATAATGTTTTGCCTGCCCCGACAAACATCTATCTACTAATTAGTTTTCCTTGATGATTTTAGGCAAGAGATCTCTAGAAATGTTTTCATGTAAAACGGTGTCATTCACGAATAATTGAGGGCACGTTTTCTAAAATGACTGCCAAATTCACATACAAAAAAAATGTGACATTTAAGGGTTGACATCCATTTTACAAGAAAGCACCCTTTACAAATAATAATGTTATTTGTATTACGTAAACTTCTTTAAAGAATAATATCTTGAAAATTATCCTAGGATAATTTTCAAGATTATTTAAGAATATTATTCTTTAAAGATGTTTTACGTAATACAAATAACATTATTATTTGTAGAGGGTGCTTTCTTGTAAAATGGATGTCAACCCTTAAATGTCACATACTAACACATACTAACAAAGAGAGGGCTAAAGCACACGCTCTAAAGGCTGTTGCAAAGTCTTTTAGGTATCCCTCTCAGGCAATGATGAATGGCACCTTCGATAGCGCTTCGGCTAGCATATCGAAGTCCTGCAAGGTCAGCTTTCAGCTGTATAGAAATCACATGGTGTCGTGGTGGACTGTAAAGGGGACAAGGCAAGATATGACTGACATTTGCTTCAACAAAGTATTTTCCAAGAGCAGACTTATGTGTTGAAGCATTGCCATGATGCAGAAAAATCTTCGGTATTCCGTCTTTGGACGCTTCTATTCGAGGACCTGTGGCAAAACCCTTAAATCGATGCTTTGCTTAAATAGTACTAATAAACATTGTGGAGTTTAATTTTTGCAACAATACCATATCCATCAAAAATATAGTATACAAAAAGTTGGTATTGGTGCTGCATTGTGCAGTGATCATAGACGTAAATAGACGGGGGATGGGGTATATATCTCCCCAATATTTTGATAAGGGGGATGGTCAATACGATCATCACCCCCCCTGTTGATGCCCGTTCATTTGTTTTTGACCAGAATAACCTCAAATTTACCATAATAGTTTTAAAATGGTAAATTTCCGCGCGCTTCTTGCGCATTTTGTTCTAATTACAATTACATTAAACGATTTTAACTTCTAAATGGCAAAATTTTAGCGCACTTCTCGCGCACATGTGCTAGTAATGAATCTTTTCAGCAATTCCTGTTTCATTCAGAAATGTTCATCAACCCTCATCCCCCCAATGTCGAAAAGACATTTACGTCACTGGCAGTGATTGGGATCTTGCCATCTTTATAAACCCAAATTTTGTTTTTCTCTTTTAAGTGGAAATCGTACACGTGTATCCCGTTTTCATCGTAAATCGAGCCACTTCCACTCTCTCCTCCTTTTCTCTGGGGTTAGAATATAGGACATCCTGGCGTAAAGCTTTCTTAACAAAGCGTTGTTATCTGTTGAGGATACTTCTTATTTTTTTTCTGCTGATTACTTTGAGGTGCCAACAAGTGCAGCTATAATGTGTGTACCACAATGGCGTAAGACTAGGTTAATGGCTATTGGTCCTGAAAGGAGGAGCCCTTACTGGTTGATGGAAGGAGTAGAGTTTGTCTTTCAATTCAACTTTCTTGAATCCTTGCTACTAAAGAGGGTGGCTGTGGCCATTAGATCCATCTATCCAAGATCTGGCTGACAGAGGAATTTCTAGAACTTCCAACTCTAGTCCAAGCTCTGGCATTTTCCAATGGCGCACATAATGCAAGTGAGCCTCAGCGACCCTTACCCCAAGCAGACCATACAGAAGTGCAGCCTTTGGATGTGGTGTTTGGAGGCGTATACTTAGAATCCATTGGATCGAGAAGAGGACACTCCTGCATATCTTCGGAATTGTGGTTCCAAAAAAAAATCTTGTTACAGAGTCTGGCATCCAGAATCTAAGATATTTTTGGTCATTATCATGGCGTGGTGGTAACAACTTGGGGAAGGTGATTGTGCGCAGGCATGGTTGAAGGAAAAGAAGATTGCCAGGCCAGAGCTCTGTGGTTCACGAACCAAATTAGGCGGTTTACCGACACACTGTGCTATTCTAATTGCTGAAGAATTCGTCATCCCTGGCATCGTATCTCTGTGTCACGATCTGCATTCATGACAGGAGTGAACCAACCGACCAACCATCCACCACTACCTCGTCATCTTCTTCAACTATATTTTTACAAGGCTGCAAAATAATATCATAGTAAAATACCTACAATAAGCTTTTCCATATTTTGGGTCTTCTTTGACGGACTCGCCCCTATCTCTATAGCAAGCTGTCCTTTTTCCAATTGCAGCAAACAGTCCTGTATGAATGGCCTACTTCCCCATAAACTACTGCAAATCGGGCATGCATTGTTGTGTCGGCATTGCCGAGTTTGACACACATTTTATGTAATCCCCTTAATTATTCTTTTAATTTACCGACCATGACTTGGCTATAAGTGACGGCGCCCTGACCTATAAGTATTTATGCTATGAGGTTACATAAAGATGTTTATTTATCTGGCCTTTTGGGAGAAGACAGTCTAATACCGGCAGATCACACAATCAAAACTCATTTGGCGAAAGGACTTTCCACTTCTGGAGATTTCAAAAGAGTTACGGGACCTTGCGATCCCCCCATATATCCAGCAATAAATTAAGAAATCCACGAAAGCTCTCTAGAGTTTGATAGAAAATATGTCAACCCTAATAAATTGGGCAAGTTGCTCTTGGCTTTTTGTGAGGTAGTAAAATATTGTAAACCCTTTTTTATAAACATTCTCTAACATAATTACATCCGCACAACTCCATGTTCCATATTTTGCAAGTGTATCACGGTACCATTTTCCTCATTACATGGCTATGACTGGTCTACCTTGTGGCATAGATTCAATATGCATTGCGCGAATGTGTCATCATTGTTATGCCATAAGAACGCAAATGAGCAGCTCAACATTGTTTCACTTCTGAGTTGCAGACATAATTGCCTCATTTTGTCCTTGTATTACATTCACTATGATGCCTTATCTAATTAGCCATTTTTATGACAAAGTAATATCCCAAGATGGGCGCCTTCTGGTAGGACAAGTTACCCCCAAAAGCTACAAAGTAATACTTTACCTCATCAATTTGTATCCAATCATGTGATGTGCGTATTGTGCTATCCAGGGAGCGTGCAGGTTTTATTGGGAGGTCCTCAAAAAGTTGACCCAACTCCCTAAATGTGGTTTTTCCGATTTATTTTCTTGTGTGTCTCTACTTGATAGAATAGCCTTGCACTTGCACATACCCCCATCAAGTAACCGTGGGAAACCAACTTGCAGTTTTGATGGTAGATGCCAATAATGCAATGTTGCAAAGCCCTATTCATACGTGCTAAAAAGTGGTTCACCCACTACAACGGCGGTTTTTTGTTTTATACTTGGGAATGAAATGGGAGTTCGAGGGCTCAAAATTGTCAGGACGACAATGAAAAAAATACTACCTTTTCTCTATATCAAATCGATACTACTTCCGTGTAATCAGGGGTTCCCAAAGACGATCGGAACACGCCCCTTTAAAAGTCCTTTTTTTGACATTTTGACATCTTAATCAGCATAAGTTCACTTTCTTGTCAAGTTCTCTAAAATGTGCTATTTGTTATCCCAATATCACAACAAAACGTGGACCTCTTTCATTTTGTGGAATTGTGGATGTGTAACATTAAGTTATTAGTGTGCTATGAAGACAAGATACCATTAATCATTTCCAACAAGGTGAAGCATAGACCAAATTTGGTGCTCTACTCCAAAATCTTGGGAGAGGTTAAATCTAATTACATTGGTAAACATTATTTTTCTGATATAAAACATCTTTAAAAATTCACTAGAGGCACATCACGAAAAACAGTCCCCATAATGAGGTGTCTTTTTAATATTTTTTTTCGATAAATTCTAAGTTATTTTGTTTAGCCAATCTTGGGAAAAAGTGCCCTCTGGTAATGTAAAGTAATAGCCACTTTGGTCCTAAAATATATAGGAAATCAATATGCTCAAAATTATCTAGAAAACTCCACTCTGTTAATGGCATTTTGATCATCTAGTTTTAGGGCAGTTTTATAATAATTGTCTATATGTGGCAACCTTTGTAAACAAACCCACCATCAATTATTTCTTTCTGGAACAACACTGTTATATGTTGAAAACATTTCTAGAGTACACCTGGCCAAAATATCCAGAAACCTACCCTATTAAATGATATTTTGGTAAGCAGATAGGCTTTTAATGATTCTCTATGATTTTTGTCGGCCATTTAAAAAAAATGCCCTCTACTCATTCCTGAACCACACTGTTTTGTGGTTTTAAAGAACTTTCTAACGGCACTTGGCACTTGGCCAAAATAATGCAGAACCCTCACCCCGATTAGAATGGTATTTGTGTAACAATCAGCTTGTTATTCGATTTTCTATGATTTTGGGGGCCATTTTGAAAAAGCGCCCCCAGGTGCGAAATTGACACTGAAAATTCGGCGACAAGTTGACAGTGATTCCTTGTGAATGTCCTTGAACACTGAAGAGAAGTGAAAATCAAAGTTGGCAAATTATCGCAGTAAAGCTGTACAACTGCTGCCGACTATAGGATGTTGAAATTTGGTGGGTGTGTTCAACATCAGTGCTGAAACTTTTGGAGGGGTCCATTTCATGTCATGTTTGAGTTCATCCAGGTCAAATCCACTACACATGGTTGTTAGCATGTAAATCTGATGGGTGGTCATAAATCAACTTTTGCTTGCGCAAAATTGGTGGGGTCATCCAAAGTCATATCACTACAAATCCTCGAAAATGCTTGATGGTCATGTGAACTTTGTGGAACTGTTAATCATTGTTTTATGATCTCAATCTGATGTAATTTTTTCTAAAATATTAATCAGTTCACTTTCATTAGCAGAGTTAATAGCCCAATCAAATTGCAAAATTACCCGAATGTTAAAAACACACCAAATTAAGACCACACAATCAGACACTTCTTTTTGGTTTCCCAAGAAAATCTGATGATTCTAGAGGAATAACAACAAAAACACGAAAGAAACAAAAAATAAAATATATTGGTTAATATAAGCATGCAGAATTGGAAATAAAGACACCGGTGGTAGCCCACGTGACCAGCATAGCATAGACCGCTCAAGCCAAAACGTTTCTCTTTTTAGAAAGATCAGTGTGCTTAATTCACAAATATGACCCGTTTGGTAAAAACACACGGTGGCAAGAATTCGAGGTCATTCTTAATAGAAAAACACTGCAAAATTTATTTGTTTTCTTTTAAGATGGAAAGAAGATGTGCTAAGAATGAAGCGCAAGTGTATTCCATGTTTGCATCATGCATTCCAAGTGTTCTAAGGCAGAATCGGACCAAGTGGCTCTTGCCCTCTCATAATTGATGAAGGTATAGTCTTTTGTTTTTACTTATTCAGATTGGGGACATAAATAAATGGCATGAAAGCATATTTTTAACTGCGTTTAAATGGATACCAAACAAAGACACTGCATCTTTTCTTTGTGGACAAATGTCGTCTTCCCGAGTGTTAAAATTTTTTTGGGCAAGGCCTGTAAGATGTAACATAATATGTCAAGATATTTTTCAGGCATTACTCAAAATGTGTGAAAATCCTAGGTTGTGAAGAAAAACAAACAAAAATGAAAAAAAATATTTAAAAATTGCAAATTTTTGCACACTGGAGAACTCTTATATCCTTCATTATGAAAGACTATAAAACCTAAAACCTTATGGGGGTAATGTTTTTTGGCATATTTAGACTTTCATTTTGAAAGCATAAAGCACAGAAATCCCATTTTATTGGTCGCCAGCCCGCCAACTTACGTTGGCAAAGGGGGACTATAGAAACCCTGGCGTCCCTTTTGTGGGCGTCCCACGCAATATCTCTTGATCTAAGCAACGATGTGGATTGTCGCATCTTCGCAACATAGATGCAATCTCACATCGGGCGTTGTCTGGGATGTAAATTGGGTCATGTGACATAGTTCAAAGTCAATATGGTCAAAAATAAGGGTCAAATTGGGTCAAAATAGGATATATTGTTATAGGCCTGTAAACACGATATCTTTTGCTCTAAGCAAGTATGGGTGTCCATCTTCGCACCATAGGTGTCACCCAGTAGAACGGTGGATGATGCGGAGGTGGGCATGTGGCATGGGTCCAAAGTCAAATTATTTTCACAACTAGGTATCACATTTGGTCACAAATAGGATATATTGTTATAGTGAGCCTTGTAAATACGATATTTTTTGATCTAATCAATATGGGTGCCCATCTTTGCACATAGATTCCCCAAGGTAGAGGGTGGATGAGTTCGAGGTGGAGGCATGTGACATGGGTCAAAGGTCAAATGCTGTCAAAAATGGGATTAAATTGCTATAAGCCTTTGCAATTGTGGCAGGATGATGAAACTTTGTGGGTGTGGTCAACTTTCACAAGTGCCGAAAATTTGAAGGTCGTTTAAAGGTCAGCGGGTGGTCCCATTCATGTCAAATGGGATAATTATTGCTATAACCTTGTCAAATGTGGGTATGATATGAAACTTGGTGGTTTGGTGAACATTCAGTTCCGAAAATTGAAGTCATTTCAAGGTCATGCTGGGTCATTCAAGGTCAAATGGAATTAAATGTCTATAGTCCCTTGTCCATTGTGGTAGGATGATGAAACGTTTGGTGTGTTCAACATTCAGTGACAAAAATTTGGGAAGGTCATTTTTCAAGGTCATGCGGGGTCCATTCAAGAGGTCAAATTGAATTAAATTGCTATAGGCCCCTTGTCAATTGGTGGTAGAATGATGAAACATTGGTGGGTGGTTGGTTCAACATTCAGTGCCAAATAAATTTGAAGGTATTTCAAGGTCATGGTCGGGTCATTCAAGGTCAAACACTAAGTAGGTGGTAGGATATGATGAAACTTGGGGGTGTGGTCAGCATCAGTGCGCAAAAAAATTTGAAGGTCATTTTCAAGGTCATGCGGGGTCATCCAGGTCAATCACTAAGTATGGTGGTAGGATTTATGAAACTTGGTGGGTGTGGTCAACCATTCATGTGCCCAGATTTTTATGGTCATTTAAATGTCATGTGGGGTCAGTCCAAGGTCAAATCCAATACACATTGTAGTTATGGTCAGGAAAACTGATGGGTGTAGTACACATTCATTGCCCAAATTTTGAAGGTCCATTCAAGGTCATGGGGTTATTTAAGGTCAACTACTCACTGTTGTAGTCATCAAACTTTGTGGATGTGGTCAACATTTCTAAACCCGAAAATTGTGGAATGTCATTTCAACTACAAATAGTTGTATGGTCAATGTAGTTAACAATTTGATATCCGTCAAATGCAACTGCTATGGGCAGAGCCCTCATTGTTTTGGCGGAACCACTTATTTCCATCAACTTCTCCCTGGTGATCGTAAATTATATTTCCCGTCCATTTACTATCGCTGACGGGCCAGGTGGACCTTGTGGTTCGAGAACCGCCTTTTACATGTACAATAGCGGTGTAGCTTATTGTGAAGCATTTGTTTATAATTCAATAATGGTAATAATTTGTTCAAGGTGCTTGTCCGATTTATTGTATTGTGTTCTCTATTTGATAGAGAGCCTGGCCACTTGCACATACGTCCCACATCAAGAACCGTGGGAAACAACTTGTGGTTTTGATGGTAGATGAAAAATGATGTTGCAAAGCCCTATGCAATACTGTCTAATATTTGATGGTTAACCACTAAAAAACGACGGTTTTTTGTTATATCTTTGGAGAAATGGATTTGAGGCTCAAATTTAGAACGACAATGAGAAACATACGGCCCTTTCATCGTGATAATCAAAATCGATACTACTTCCGTGTAAATCAGGGGGGTCACAAGAATGATCGGAACCTGCACCTTTAAGTACTGTGGTGTCCCAAAAATTGAGAAAAAAAAACGTTCACGAAAACATTTATTTTCTTTAACTATACAGTATGTTTAGGAGTTGACCTTTGTGACAATATCCAGATAAATCCGATATTAAGTTTTTGTGATACACAAGATTAAAGCAAGTGCCAAGTTTTTCGGGGGGGGCAAGGGGGCACCTATATTTTCCAGGGGAAGCACTACATTAAATTTGTTAGTACAGATATGGCCTATGTTGCATGCACCGAAATTTTCAGCAGGGGGTGCAAGATTCCCCACAGGGGGCAGCTGCCTCCCCTGCCCCCCCTACCTACGCCACTGCACATGTTACGTCTGAGACTAGCTTTTAAGAATTAAACAAATAGTTTGCATATACTTATTTGAAACGACTATAACTCCTTATTAATTGTGAACTTGTATGATGCCAGTATGTATATACAATTTGTAACATATTCCATGCATTTTTCAAATGTGTGAACGTTAGTTTGAATAACCTCATAAACCAACACAAGAGACCACAAAGACCCAAAAACAATTCAAGCTATCAAATACAATGGGAATTGCATATACTTTATTAAAGGACTATAATACTCATTTAGGTGTACTTACAGGCATTACGTTCGTTTCAAAATCCATAAACCAAACATGAACTAATTATTCCACGTACTATAAGTGATTTAATCTGTGTATCTTCTTGTGAAGCATATGTATATAATTTCAACAATGTCCTATAGATTTGTAATACATACAAGTCAAATATTTTCAGCATTATTGAAAATACTATTTTACAAAGTACACAATGAAATCACTGATATACCCCCAACCCAACCCCCCCAACCAACAGCTTTCTCAGCTATTTAAGAATCCTAATACAGTATGACATTGATAACATGTATGTTACTTTATTAGCTTGATATTAAACATTTCCAAAACCCATCTAATTTCTTACCTGTACTATTTGGAATCGATGTAGCCTATGGTGAAAGCCATTTGTGTATAATTCAATAATGTATATAAATTTGTTAAAGGTGCTTGTTCGATTATGTTTGTATGGTGTTCTATATTTGATAGAGAGCCTGGCAATTGCACATACGTCAACATCAAGTACCGTGGAAAAAAAAACTTGTGGTTTTGATGGTAGATGCATAATGCATGTTGAAAAGCCTCATTCAATACATGGATCCTTACGATGATGGTTAACCAATAAAACGACGGTTTTTTGTTTATATCTGAGGAATGAAATTGGTTGACGGCTCAATTCTTAGACGACAATGAGAAACAAAATAAAAAAACTGGGCCTTTCATCTGATTTCAAAATCGATACTACTTCCGTGGTAATCAGGGGGGGGGGTCACAAAGATGATCGGAACATGCCCCTTTAAGTAACGTGTGTTCAACAATGGGAGAAAAAAGAAAAAAAACGTTCACGGAAAACATTTAATTGTCTTTTAAAACTAGAAAGGATGTTTAGTTGCCCTTGTGAACAATATCAGGTTAATCCGATATTAAGTTTTTTTGTGATACACAGATAGAAGCAAGTCCAAGTTTTTCGGGGGGGCAAGGGGGCAATATATTTTTCAGGGGGAAAGCATACATTAAAATTTTTGAGTACAGTGTATGGCATATGTAAATCACCAATTTTCAGGGGGGCAAGATTCCCCAAAGGGGGGCAGGCTGCCTCCCATGTGCCCCCCCCTACCTCCGCCACTGCACATGTTGACGTTATGAGGACTAGGCTTTTTAAAGATATTACAAATAGTTTGCATTATACTGAATTATGAAGACATATAAATACTGTATTATTGGGAAGCATATGTGTATGATTCAGTAGCGTATATTTAAAAATTGTAACATATTTCCAGGGCATTTTTCAAAATGTGTGAGAGTATATTTTGAAAATAAACTATAAAACCAACAAAAAGACCAACAAAAAAGACCCAAAAAAAAATTCTAGCATCAAAAAGAAAATGGAGAATCGCATTATACTTATATAAAGGACTATAAATACTCATTGGGTGTTAATTACAAGGCCACTTACTTTTTTTTTTTTCGGTTGTTTTTTTTTTCAAAACATAAACCAAACAGAATCTAATCATTTAACATACCTTTAATGAGATCCGAGATACTTTTATCTTCTCTCTCCCCTCCTTTTTTTTAATTAACAATGTATATAGATTGGGTAATATTACAATGTCAAAATATGTTTCAGGATATTGAAAATACTAGTTTACAAAGTACAAAGAGTGAAATAACTGATATACCCACCCCCCCAAAAAAGCTTCTTCTACTATTTAGAATCCTAATACAGTATGAAATTGGAGAATCATGTATGTACTCTTATTAGCTTATAAAGTTTAAACCTTTCAAAACCATCTAATTTCTTACATGTACGATTTGGACGATGTAGGCCTATGTGAAGCCCCAGATAATTCAACAATGTATATAGATTTGTAATATTATATGTCAAAATACTTTTGGGCGTATGCAAATGTGAAATGTGTGAAAAGACTAGTTTATAAGAGGTGAAATAACGTTATAAAAAGAAGGAAAAAAGCAACAAAAAAACCTAGCTTAATTTAAGAATTGCAAATAGTAGACACTGGAGAAACTTGTATAAATATTATTCTAAATGACTATAAATACTCCTTGGGTGGTACTCATCTCACGGGCCGTACCTTTCATTCGAAACCCCTAAAGCAAACATAATCTAATCATTATATCGCGTACTATAGTGATTTGAAACTCTTGTAGCTTATTGTGAGCATATGTTTTATAATTCAACAATGTTGTAATAGATTTGTAATATCTAATATGTAAAAAAAAATATTTAGCTTATTGAAAGTACTAGTGTACAAAGAGTTGAAATTAACTGTATTAATAAACCAAAAACAAAAACCTAAAAAAAAAAACCACTAATTCTAGGCATTTAGATTTGACCAAATACCCCACCCGTATTGAAATTGGTTAAACTTGTATATACTTATTAGCTGGAATATTTAGACATGTCAAAGCCATCAAAGCAAAACTTGAATTAATAAAGTACATGTAATACAAAGGCTATTTGGAATCTATGTATAAGTTTCAACAATTTATATAGTTTGGAATATAATATGTTCAAATACTTTGGGGCGCTAAATTCAAAATTGTGAAAATTACTAGTTTATAAAGCAGTGAAATAATTCTTGGTAAAAAAAAGGGTGGAAATAAGGAAAAAAATAAAAGCTACCAAAAAATACGAAGCAATTATTAAGAATTCCAAATACAAGTAGGACACTGGAGTAACCGTAATATTCTTACCTTGTCAATGAAGGAACTATACAGTTACATCATTGCGTGTGACGTAAAGTGACAGGAGAATTTTGAGGATACAAATTTATCGTAAAATTGCACTGGGATCGGTTGTAGACACCTCCCAAAAGAAACGTGTTGAAGGTTTACCGGCGACAAAATACAAGTACAAAAGGAAACTGCATTTAAAAATCCGTTTAGCTTATTGTGCAGCATATGTATTATTTACAATTGTGATTTGTAATATATAAGTCATAAATATTTACTCAAAAGTGCTGTGAAAATGCTAGTTTACAAAAGAGGTGAAACACATATCAAATATAAAAAACAAAAACATTGAGGCAATTTAAAAATTGCAAATTTTTGTACAACTTGGAGAACTTGCATATCAAAATCGTACTGGGGACAAATCATTTTATGTGTCTTCCCCCTTACTATGGACCAGGCCTCCCAAAAAAAAATATCAGGGAGCGATGTACAATTATTCTAGCTTCAATAATAGGCTTGGAAGTTTCCCATTTGTATCCATCATAATTGACTTGTTTGTTTTGTAATTTTTTTTGGCGCTTTGATTCAAATTGGAATGGGCGCCTTATAAAATCCTTTCTTGTTTATGTGATGTTGTACTCTATTATGAACTATAAATTACTCATTGGGTGTACAATTTATGCCAGTTTATTTAGACTTTATTTCAAAAATAAAAGTGACCAACATATAAATTCCCACTTATTGGATTATTAAACAATTTTGAATTCTGTAGCTTAATATGCCAGCATATTGTGTGTACCTATTCTACCAATTCTAGATTGGTAATTGTATTAAGTCAAATATTTTTAGGTGTTACTCAAAAATAATAGTTTACAAAGAGTGAAAGGCACCTTATAAACAGGTGAAGATAACCTTATTTTTAGGAGTTTTTTGTTTTGTCTTTTTTCCCCTCTTTTGGTTGTTTATAAAAAAAGGGGACAAGCCAAAACAAATGTAAAAACCATAAAAATAAGCCTAAGACTTCTAGGTCCGAGCAAATCACATCAATTTAGTAAAAAGGGTGACAACCCCCTATTTTGGCAGAGTACGAGCAGGCGCGGCCGAGGGGGCGGATGTGGTGGAAGGAGGGGCGGCTGGTGGTTACTACTACTACTATACACATTAACATATAGGTTTCAATCTACTTTTTATGAAAGACTATAAATACTGTATTATTGTGAAGCATATCTGTATATTCAGTATGTATAATAATTTGTAAAATATTTGGCAGGCCTTTTCAAAATGTGGTATACGCGTTAGTCTATAAAGCTTTGCTTCGCGCGCCGCTTTATGTTTTGGAGATGTGTTCTGAGTTTATCATCTGGAATTTTGGTGGTGGTTGTGTTACTAAATTAATTTTGTCAAGACCAACTGACATGTTGTCATTCTCATCATCATCCTATTACGGAATGCATTTGTAGTAGTGTCATACTAAATCCCAATGTAATTTTTTGTTAGAGTTTTGAAGAAAAAGTGACTTGTGTTTTCTAGATTATGTTGTAGCTCCCATTGATGTTACAATGACAAGAAGATATTGTCCTTTAAAGTTGTTGAGTGAATGATGAATGTACATGTATATATATTATCAACATGTATTTGTAAGATTTAGTAACACCAGTGAATTTTAAGAACCTACCCCATGTATAGTAATGTTGTCTCATAGAAAATACGTTTTCATAACTAACCGAGGTTATCATTTCAGATTGTATTTTCTCTCTCTTTGATTTGACTTTCTGAGATTATTCTAAAGAAAGTCTTACTTCAAAGTAAGAGACTACCCAGGTCTTT
This sequence comes from Ophioderma brevispina, assembly GCA_023653785.1. Lineage (NCBI taxonomy): Eukaryota > Metazoa > Echinodermata > Ophiuroidea > Amphilepidida > Ophiodermatidae > Ophioderma > Ophioderma brevispina. Next base: position 14,066 of record JAMKCH010048177.1, read on the forward strand.
ATGAGAGACATAGACTTACAACCTAGAGTGCTTTGCAATTGTTCCAAGTCATATACTTTGTGATTTTAAACATTAAATGAATAAAATCCGTTTTTATTTGTTTGTGATTTACATTGTAAGATCATATGTTTTTTCTAGTGACCCGACCTAGCATGCTCAAGTCATCAATTGACCAGTCCTGACAATGATCACACAGCTCACACTTTGCAATGTTTACATTGTTACAATAATTTGAAACTTCTCCATGTTGTCCTCTGTACTGCTAGCATTTTACAGTGACTGTGAAAGATATGAACGAATGGCTTCAATTGTTCATTTATACTGATACACATACATAAAATTAGATACTTTTAAGGGGAGGGGGGTTTAGTGCATCGCTTCATTGACATTCAGCCTCCCCCCCCCCCAAATGATCAAATTGAAAGTTGGCATCAATTGGCAACCTTTTGCTCACAAGTGTGATATTGCTCAAAAACTATAGATGTCAGAGCAACACTGATTGATAATGGTCAATTTACTACTGAATAATCATGCAACTTGGTGAGGATTGTCCAAGGGGACAATGAGATGTTCAGACTTTTGAGGTCCAAGGTCATCTGAGGCTTTTAAGTAAAACACTAACAACTGCTGGTGGCAAAAATAGCTGGCACCTTAAAGTTGCTCAAATGTTATGCTTGGATTTACACTTCCCCGCGGCTGTGTTCTTGTCAATTTAATCCGCGTCTGTTGCAAGAGACTACCCAGCATGATAGTCACCCGTTATTAATATAATATCGACCCTATTCACTACTTGTGAAAGGTCAAGAGACTTCGGTAATGGTGGCACCAGATGCCATATTTGAGACCTTTTTGACAAATTTTTCAGACAACATTTGGCATTATATTTAGCGGGTGATTTTAGTTTTTATCTCAATTTTTTATTTATTTTTAATTCTGTGAAACCATATTTTCTTGCGGCTGCAGAGGACACATGATAGGGATTTGCTTTGGTAGTGTTTCTGTCTGTGGTCAACAATGTTCACCCTAAATATAATTGCCCGCTGTTTCCAGATACATGCACTTTTTCATTATACTCAGGCCCATTAAAAATGAACCAATTGCAACACATTACTTTCAATATCTATTCTAAAAACATTTCATTGGGACCAAGCAGTGTGCCCACTGATACAACAGTAATAAAATGCGCTGACATGGTGAACCTTTGTTCAATGGACTGTATTTGCAGCAGTATCAACAGGACAAGGGGGTAGCCGGAGAGCCCATCGGCAGGGGGCTCAGCTTGGTACAACATATTACCCCCTAGGAGCTACACTCGAGCTAACCATGTAACTATTACCTGGGTGCCACTGGTGTCGAGGCGCTTGCGGGTTCGTCAAATTAAAACGCCCTTCGAGACATATCTCTGTGCGTGATGAGTATGCAATCGGACGACGTGTATGCACACGCAATTCCGCCTTTAATGTGCAAAACGCACAGCAGCCCCTACAGAAAGAGTGGAATAATCCCCCAAAGACAGCATAGAACCTTGGTGAACACATGCGTATCAGATGCACTGAATGCTTGCAAGCACATTTCGACGAGAGTACATCCCATCACAGTGGTGCGAAGTGAGCAGACCCACTGGATACATCATGTCGTGCCTTGGAATGATTTTCAGGCTGGGGGTGCTGTGTATATGCACACTGCCGGTCTTTACACTCCAATCTCAATTTACAACAAACAAATCCACCCTAACCTGCATGAACCCACACTCTTCCACCCAAAACACACACACATTCACATGGGTGCACACATACACACACACACAATCGAGACAGTATACTTGTGTACCTTTTTTGTTTCGAACAGACACACAAAAGCTTAAAAGTAGGCCAGAAATCCATGATGGAATAAATGCATAATAATAATGGATTCACACACTTAACGAAGGTGAAGTGATGCAGAAGGAATGCAGTTTGTACACACCCCACACACACACACATACCTGTAAAGTTCAAACCATGTCCTCGATCATAAAGGTAAAACACAGAAAAAGTGTCATTGGTTATAACTCCCAAGGACAAAACCCCTTTGGAGACTGATTCAAATTTTTGTTTGGTCCTCATAATTACACACACATACACGACACACACCTGCATTTCATTGGGCCCTCAAATTGCCATCCCCAAAATTCACAAAAGTGGTTCAAATTGACAACGTAGTTATACATGTACACATGTTTAAATTTGTAATAACATTGGCCTATATCGATGGTTGACAATCAGAAGGTCGTAACTCAGCACTGAAAGAACTTGCTTAAGGAATTTCTTTAATCTGCCTGTTCATAATTAAAAATTTGTCCTGTGTTTACTCACAGTTATATGTTGGCTCACAGTCTTGACTTACTTTTTGACTTAACTGCATAGGCCGGGGTGTCCGTTGCTCTCTCATGAGTAATTCTACTCCATTCTGGTCCCCTTTTCACTAGGATTCGGCATGTTGGAGTTCCAAGCCTGTGTCCTTGGGACTGGTCCCTCCATCTTGCTGATGGGCGACCTGGCTTCCTCGCTTGTTGAGTCTTGCGTATAGGCGTTGTAGGGTACTCTTTTTTCCGGCTCCTTGACACATGTCCAAACCACTTCATCCGTCTCCTGGTGACTGCATCAGTGATGGTGCATTTGATTGTCAGACCTTTGGTCTAATTTCATCATTTTCTAATTTTGTCCCGAAGGTTCACTCCTATGTATGGACCACAGGATACCAATCTCATCTCAAGCTGTCTAGCTTTTGACTTCCTCGAGCCTTGTGCATCCCAGGACTCTGCTCCATAGGTGCCAATGGGGAGTATAGAGACCTGGTATATTCTGATTTTGAGCGATCTTGTGATTTCATGAGTGCTCCAATGGTATTTCTGATCTACCGAATCCCATGCTGCCAGTCTTGTACCCTCTTGATGTCCTCCTTAACCGAATTCACATTACTTCCAAAAAGACAAAATCATTTACTTTGTCAATGGTGTCTGGTTAAGAGTATGTCTCTTGGGTCCATCGGGACATGATTGTCATTTTAGATGGGTTGAATCTTCATCCCCATCTGCGGCAGGCTTTTTCCAAGTTCTTCCTGTGGATAGCTGTACTTTCAAAGACCATTTCCAGCAGGTTGTGTCATCGCATAAACATATGTTGTTTGATTGTCATCTCTTCCCATTGATTGCCGGATCCTATGTTTTTGAGACTCCTCTCTCCATTCTGAAAGGATAGTGAAGAGGCGGGGAAGATGAGGCATCCTGTCTCACGCCACAAGACTTCGAACCATCAAGTGAGCTTTCGCATTCACCACTCTGACATATGGTTGGCTCATACATCTTCTCAATTAGTCCTACCAGCTGCTGTCTACTTCCATTTATCTTTAGCATTCTCAGAGTGCCTCTCTCCAAATGTACCAAAATGCTGCGTTAAAATCTACAAAGTTCATTTATAGGCATGCGTCTTTCTTTGGCCTTCGCGAGCACTTGACGAACAATAACTATCAGCATCAGTAGTAACCCTCTTGAGCTCTAATTCCCATTGCTCCTCTCCAGGTGTCATCTATGTGTCCTGGATCCGTAATCATTCTACAGATACTTCCTCCCTGGGATGGACATTAAAGTAATTGCTCTATATTTGGCGGGATCTATTTATCTCAACTTTCTTGTATACTGGAGTTATCAAATTGCTCAGTCCTTCTGGAATTCCCCCTTCTACCCAGGCAATGTTGATTATTTCTTCAACAGTAGTCTGGGCCACCTGTTTTCAGGGTTTCAGCAGAGATTTTCTCCAGCCCACATGCTTTGTTAGTTGTCATTTTCTTAATGCCTCTTCTACTTCCTCTATTGAAAGGATGCCTGTTGAGGTGTGAGTAATTGGCCCGGTTCTGGATGGCGTGTGAAGTATTTCTTTCATCTCTGTGGAGATTCAATGTTGAGATGTTTGCTGAAAGTGTTCGTTCCCAGCACTTTCCTTACTTTATCTGGAACAGTTTTGAGGGAGCCATGGGTGTCTTGGCAGCTGCTGCAGTTGACGCTCGCTCTTTGCACTCGCTAGGCTACGGACGCACTTGAATAGTTCATGGATGTTGTTCTAGCATGGCACTTCCATCTCTTGACTTCCCTTTTCAAGCAGCTTCTTCTTCCAGCTCTTACTTGATATTTACCTCCTTGTTCAGTTTGGAGTAGTTGTGACTTTATTATTGCAGTTGTTTTGTTCCTCATTTGGATCCTTGCTGTCCTTCTTTGATGACATGCCTTTCTTATTTCTTCAGGGAGCCCCTTGATTTGCCGGGCCCTTTTCACACCACTGTTTCCATCTGTTATTTTTGGGTTGTTCCTTGTAGTTGGTCCAGAGCCCTTCAACATCATGCTTCGAATTGGATGAGTGGTCCCAAGGCACCACCTATCTTGCACAAAATTTCGCTTAATTGTGTGGTCGCTGAATCGACTGATGTCATACTTCTTGGATACCGTTTTGTTATAACGTTTGGTTTTGTGTAGGTTATAAATTTCACCTTAGCCAGCACCAGGTTTTTGTGTTCTGAACCGACATCGGCTGAGCGTAAGATCTGCAGTTCTGAACGGTTTTCAAGTTGTTCCATTTTTGGTAAATGAGGAAGTCAACGCATTTTTCTTCTATATTGCCCACATGGAGATGTCCATATTGCCTTTCCTACACTCCTTGTGTTTGAGAAAGTGTTGCATACACCCAGTTTGTTGGTATTGCACAGAATCCGGAGTTTTTCTCCTCTGTCTTGATTTTTCCAAGTCCATAGCTACCCAATGTGGGTGTCCATGCCTGGTAATCTGTCTCTAGTTTGGCATTGAAATCCCCCATCAGGAGGTACTTTCTTCTTAGGTAGTATCTGTTTGTTTCAGTTTAGTCCCCATAGACAAGATATATAATGTACCATAAAATACATGTGTATGACACCAAAACACAGCAGATGCTCAATTTCATAGCCACCTTACTAATAAATTTTTAAGTATACATCAGTTGCAAAACAAGACACTACAAATACACAACAAATAGTCTACAAGATTTCATGGGTTCCCCTGCACCCCCCTTCAAAACTAAATTCTACCATGAGTTTTTAGAATCTCGACGACAGTCTACTAAAGAATTTGATGTTACCAATCAATATTTCCCACGGGGTCCTGGCGGCGCATCCTTGATTAATGAGGGTTAATCGTACAAGTGGTTCGATTTCGTTGAAAGTATCTCAAAGGATTCGTCTCACCATAAGAATCAGAAATATAAAGTTTGGTATATCCTGTGATGTTTATTTTACAGAGATATGGTTTTAAAATGGATAAGGTCATTGGACC